>PVJI01006075.1:0-90088 GCA_004026765.1 Micronycteris hirsuta | reverse complement strand
GTCCATAGGTCATACATATAAGTCCTTCTGCTCCTGCACTTCCTATACTATTCTAACCTCCCCCTGTCTGTTGTCTACCTCCCATTTATGCTACTTGTTCTGTGCCCCATTCCCACCCTCTCCCCCTACCACTCCCCTGTTGATATCCCTCCATACCTTATATAACTCCCTTTAACATTTCATACAATAAAGGCTGGGTGGTGATGAACTTCTTGAACTTGACCTTATCTGAGAAGCACTTTATCTGCCCTTCCATTCTAAATGAAAACTGCTGGATAGAGTATTCTTGGATGTAGGTCCTTGCCTTTCATGACTTGGAATACTTCTCTCTAGCCCCTTCTTGCCTGTAAGTTCTCTTTTGAGAAATCGGCTGACAGTCTTATGGGAATTCCTTTGTAGGTAACTGTCTCCTTTTCTCTTGCTGCTTCTAGGATCCTTTCCTTATTTTTAATCTTGGGTAATGTAATTATGATGTGTCTTGGTGTGTTCTTCTTTGGGTCCAACTTCTTTGGGACTCTCTGAGCTTCCTGGACTTCCCGAAAGTCTATTTCCTTCACCAGCTTCGGGAAATTCTCCATCATTATGTGTTCAAATAAGTTTTCAGTTCCTTGGATTTCTTCTTCTCCTTCCAGCAGCCCTATGATCCTTATGTTGGGCCGTCCTGGAGACAGATGTCCTGGAGGTTTCTGAGCCCCTCCTCCATTTTCTGAATTCTTGTTTCTTCATTCTTTTCTGGTTGGATGTTTTTTTCTTTCTGCTGGTCCTCTCTGTTGATTTGAGTCCCAGTTTCCTTCTTATCCCTATTGGTTCCCTGCAGATCTCTCCTCATTTGTTCAAGCAATTTCAATAATTTTTCGTCGAATTCTGTGAGCATCCTGATTACTAGGGTTTTAAACTGTGCATCTGATAGGTTGTCTAACTCTTAGTCCGTTAGTTCTGGAGCTTTGATCTGTTCCTTTCTTTGGGCCATTTTTTTTTCCCTCAGTGAGCCTGTTACTGTAAGGGGGGCGGAGCCTTGGGGTTCACCTGGGCAGGGAAACTCACGGTCGCTGTGCTGTGACATAGCATGTGGGGGTGGGACCTGAGAGCACAATGGCGCCTGCTCCTCTCTCTGCACCCACACTGCCTCCCACAAGCAATTCGAGCCCCTCTGTGCTGGCTCCGGGAGTCGCTCTGGGTCGGTGGACGGGCTGCACAGCTCCAATCCCCCGTGGGTCTCCCCAATGAGCTCTCCTATGAGATCAGGAGTTCCTCCTGCCACCGACTCCACCCCCACAGGTGCTCTCAATCTGCGCAGATGGGTTGCGCCCTGCTTTCTCTCCAGGTCCGTCTGCACGCGAATGTGGACCTGTCCGGTCCACCAGTCTCAGCCCTGCTGGGTCTGGATGAGCCGGGCGCTGGCCCCGCTTTGGTCAGGCACGCCCGTCTCGGTGTGCTGCAGCCCCGTGGGAACCACCCCTCTAACTGAGGTCCTGCCGTCTGCTCACCAGCTCCTGCAGAGTTACAGAGCACTCTCCCTCTGCCCTGCTCCTCCCGGCTCACCAGACTGGATGAGCGTATCTTCTTTAATTCCTTGGTTGTCGGACTTCCTCTCAATTTGATTTTCTGTCAGATCTGGCTGTTTTTGTTTAGGTAAATTTCTGTTTTTTCCTTGTTTGGCTGTGCAAGGAGGCACGGCGTGTTCACCTATGCCACCATCTTGTCGGAAGTCCTAAAAAAAAAAAAATGTCATTTTTGACCATAGATATAAAAATGCTAAATAAAATGCTAGTTATACTCCTTCAGAAAAGAACCCTTAAAATACTACAACCAATGATGATGGTTTAAAATGAGACACATTTTAAATATATTATATCCAAAGATCAAACAAAAAATCATATGATCAGGCCAATAAACAGAAATAAACACATATATAATTTATCCCATTGCTGTTTTTTTCAAAAGCCTTAGAAACTAGGACTAAATAAATACTTTCTCAATAAGACAACAGATATTGTTTGATTGGTCAATTTTATTATTTGTTGTTTAAATGGGTTACGTATGTAAATGGCACAAAATTCAAAAGCCACGAGAATATATTCATTGAGTATATTCCTTCCTACCTTCATCAATCAAATTTTTTCCAGACACAATTGCTGTTACTGGCTACTGATTGTTTTTCTAGAGATATTCTAGGTTACACAAATAAATATATACATATCAGATATGCTTATTAAACAGATAATACCATACCTAATAATAAAATCAGAGACTTTCAAGTTAAATGAGGAAAAACATCTCCATCTCTTTTAATATTTTTCCGAAATTTCTTTACATTGTGGTCAGACATAAATCAAAATTTTAAATATATATTTATTAGAAAGAGAAGTTACCTTATTTTTTTTGCAAATTACATGCTAAAACACAATTTAGAATAAACCCTACAGAATAAACTACAAAATTATTAAAGCTACAAAGGAGGTTTGTAAATTATCTGAAATCAAGATAATCACCTACAGCCTCTATATAAAAATATAATAAAAAATTCCATTAACAGTATTAACCTAAAGCAAAAGTATGAGATAGCCATAAGTAAATTTAACAAGAAATAGGAGAACTATAGGTAGAATGGTTGAATTATTTTCTGGGAATAAAAAAAGAGACATCACATTTGGAAGAAAGAGCTTGAAAGTATTCATTTGTCCATGGTTTCCAAAAGTAATTTACAAATTTAACAAATTGTGGTTGAAATATCAATAATAAATTACTCATAATTTGATCAAATGCATTTGTAGTTGATCTGGAAGAATGAAATATAAGATGTCAATCCAAATTTTAGAAGTCTGTTTGCTCTACAAGTTACTGAACTTCATTATAAATGTATGTTATTAAAAGCATTAATGAATAGGACCAGAAATAGAACATATCAACAGAACAAAATAGAAATTCTAGAAAAAGACACAAATATTTCTAAGAAATTGATGGTTGAAATGAAGTGTGCCGCTGAAAATATCTTTGGAACAGTCTTATTCAGCAAGTTATTTGGGGGCAAGTGGCTTATCATTCGGAACAAATTAAAATCAACTCTCTTTTCCACACTGTAATAAACTTCCATCAAAATAAACATCAAATAAATTAAAGATTTAAATCTCAAGAACTAACTATAAAACTACTAGAAGAAAAATAGAATCACCTTATACATATTAGAATGGCCGGAGTCTGCAATGCCGACAGCGCCAAGGCTGAGTAGGATGTGGAACAGCAGGAATTCTCACTCATTGCTGATAGAAATGCAAAGCAGCACAACCACTGCGGAAGCCAGTTTGGTAGTTTCTTACAACACCAAACATACTTTTACCATATGACTCAGCAAACATGCTTCTTGGCATTTTCCAAGAGGAGTTGAAAAATGTCCACATAAAAACCTGCACGTGGATGTTTATAGCAGCATTATTCATAATTGCCCAAATGATGCCCTTCAGTAGATAAATAGATAAATAAACTGTGATATTTCCAGACAATGGAATATTATTCAACACTAAAAAGAAACGAGGTAACAAGCTGTGAAAAAACATGGAGGAACCTTAAATGTATATTACTTAGTGAAAGAAAATTACCCTGAAAAGGTTACATGTATGAAATAAACTATATGACATTCTGGAAAAGGCAAAGCTATGGAGACAGTAAAAAGATCACTGGTTTTCAGGGACTGGCATTAGGGGAGGGATAAATAGGAGAAGCACAGAGGATTCTTCTTTATGGCAGTGAAAATACTATGTATGATAGTGTAATAATATATACACGTCATTATGCATTTGTTGAAACCTACAGAATATACAACACCAAGGGTGAACTGTAGTGTAAACTATGGACTTTGGGTGATAATGATACATCAGTGAATGTTAATCAATTGTATCAAATGCACTGATGGGGGATATTGATAATGGGGGCGGTTATGCTTGTCAGGATCAGGGGTATATGGGAAGTTAGTGAGCCTTCCTCTCAATTTTGCTGTGAACCCAGAATTTCTCTAAAAATTGTTGTAAA
Organism: Micronycteris hirsuta; assembly: GCA_004026765.1. Classification (NCBI taxonomy): domain Eukaryota; kingdom Metazoa; phylum Chordata; class Mammalia; order Chiroptera; family Phyllostomidae; genus Micronycteris; species Micronycteris hirsuta. Next base: position 86,062 of record PVJI01006075.1, on the reverse strand, counting down.
AATATCAATATTTAATCTTAGTGAAAACAAGAGCTTTCTGAGCATAAAGCTAAACATGCAAACTATTAAAAAAGACCAAAGGATTTTACTACATAAAATTAAAATTTCCTTAATTGAAAATTAGAAGATTTTCAATGCCTATAACAAAGCCTATGAAATTCTGATAGCTTCAGAGATAATTTAGAAAAATACCAATAACACGAGAGCTTGTGAACAACAACTGGCACACAAATGAAAGCATGGGACATAGCCAAATTTAACCCCCCAAACTCCCTCCCATTTAAGGGATGGAAGAGGGGGAGCCTGGACAGGAGAGTGAGGGCAGAGCTGAAATATGAGGAGTAAAATGTGAAGAATTCCATGGCTTGGAGAGTGACTAGGTCAAGTCAGATAAGGATTAAAAAATGGCCATTGGGTGTAGTGACAGGGAAGGACAGAAGCCACTTGGTGGACTGGTGGGAAAGGAAGGCAAGGGGGTGAAACCAGAAAACACAACAGTTCTTTCAGGGTGCTCGGTTGGAAGGAAGAGGAAGGACAGGGCACTTGGTAACAGGGACTTCAGGTTAAGGTGGGAGACATGTTTCCTGGTTTGGCTGATCAGAAAGGTCCATGACAAGGAGAAGTCGAAGGGGTAAGTCAGAGGAAAGAAAACTGATAGAACCGAAGTCATGTGATCCAGAACTCTTCCTTTTCAAGTGTGAGGAGGAAAGAGATAAGGGTTGGGTAAAGTGTAGCTCTGTTTGTGAGGCTGGAAGGACAGAGCAGAGATGTTCCCATCCAACAACATCCATATTTCCAGTAAAATAGGTGCTTTTATGCTAAGAGTGTAAAGGGGGGCTGGGGGCGGGGAGCATGGATTTAAAGAATTTGAAGGCCCGACAAATCTTCCATGTATATCAACACAGAGCAGTGAATAGGCATCTTTGAGTGTCCATCACATGAAGGCCTGGTCATGGTTCTCTCCAACCGTGGTTAGAACAATGAGCACACGCGCATGAAAAGACAAATAGAATTTTTCCAGGATTTAGCCATAAGGATGGTCATAAAAGGACAACAGGATGACAAGGTTGAGGATAGCAGGAGGAAAGTGACTGAAGTGACTTTTTATGGAATCTGAGCTGCAGAGAGAAGGAAATGAAAATAGGAGGAGGCTCATCAGTAAAGGAAAAGCTGACAAGAGGTTCTGGTGAAGCTTTCGCAGAAGATACACGATTCTTTGACCATCTTGTGGCACGCTGCGGCCCATCCAGTCAACTGTCTCTTCTGTATTCCCATCTGCATACGGGCGGCACTTCTTTCTGTCCAGATTCCATCTCCCACTGTTCCCTACTGTTTTGGCAACGTTATCTCTTGAAATGTTACCTCATAGCTAACAAATGTCTCTGTGGCTTGAAAGCCTTCACTGGAAGTCCTACTTGCGTCCCCGCTCTCCACCCCCCTCCCATTGTAGTAAAGCCTTTGATGGCCCTGCATGTAAGAACTGGAGATGGAGATTTGCAAAGAGGACACATGCGCGTTGGAAGTTGCATTGCACGGTCTCACTTGAAACGTTCCAAATGCGAGAGTCTTTGTGTTGTTCTACTCAGTCCCCTCCCAGCCTCAGGTAGGCTCCGCCACAGTTCAGGAGCTGACGGAATCCCTGCTGAAAGCTTCGAACTGAAGAATGGGAATTCGTGTTACAGGTTCACTCTCACTCAGAGGTTTCTAACAATGAAGAAATTCTAGACGCCATCAGGGTGGCTATGATTTGCCAAAATTCCCAAGAGAGAGGCAAGTCTGACTTAAGTCAAATTGGTACTGTTCTACTTTTTTTTTCTCTACAGAAAAATCTGTGAGAATCTCCTTGAACCATTTTCTTCACATTATTGAAGAGATCTTTCCAGAATCTCACTTTAGTCATAGTTGATAAAGAGGCTCCATCAATATGATTCACAGTTCATAAACTTGTCTAATGAATGAGAAAACTTATGAAGAATTCTTATTAGGTATGGTTGTTCCCCAAGTTTTCCACCCCCATAATCTTTTCTTTCTTCAAAGTGTTCCTCTTTGAAAATATTTTGTTAAGTTTCCTTTGGGAATAGCAGAGCTATCAACCAAAACTGTATCCTGATCAAACACAGTTTTCAAAATTAGTCCTCATAGTGATTCATTTGAGTATTTAAAAAATTTCCTGATACAATGAAGTGATTTCCTAAGAGCTGAATAATATTTGATTTTCAACTACCTCTGCTTCAGAGCTAAGATTGGTAGTCAAAATGCTGGACAGACAGACAGCATTTGAGTCAGATGACAGGACAAATTAGGTAGGTGAATAAGGCAAGGCAAATGATCTACTAATTAGAAATCTCTTATACGAACATGTGTTCTTATTATATTAATATAGTATTATGTTAACTAAAAATTAATCATATCTACATGCAAGCACACATATACTACGAGATATATTTATATCTTACTAGGAAAATGACAAATTTCAGGGTTGTTTATTATAACTACCATTTATTGAGCATTTCACTTGGGTTGTGCGTTGTACTAAATAAATAGTTTATATATATTGTCCTATTAAATTCTCACAATTCTATGAAGTATTGTTAGCCCACTTTTCAGTTACAGAAAATGAGGATTAGAGAGTATAAGTAAGCTCACACTATGAAAAATAAATAATAAATGGATGAGATTGGAAGCAGAGAAACCAAGTATGAGATTATTACAGTAAATAAGGTGAGAAAGAATGGTGGTTAGGACCAGGTAATGTCAGAAGGGAGATTTTCGTCCACAGTTTTCTGGCTCCACCCTCCTCCTCTTAATCTTATTCCTGCTATGGGAACTAACTAACTAACTAACTAACTAACTAACAAAAAAGGTATGCACCAGTTATGGTGTATTTAAGGTATGATCTTACAAAGGGGAGTCAAGAAGAAAAGGCAGAACCCAGATCCACCATACATATAATGGAAAGAAAATTAGAGGTGAGTCTAAGTCTATGGTTCGCAAATTTTAGTGTAAAGAGCATTCCTCTATGAAAGGTTTAAAATGCTTTAAAATGCATAATTTCTTTCTGCCTCCCCGAAGTATTATATAGTAGGTCTAAGGTGGGGCCTAGAATCTATACCTTACAAAAGTACCCGAGTTGATTTTGATGCAGGTAGTCCATGGACTGTTCGTGAGAAGTGCTGCTCTGAGCTCTGGACAAGAGAGAAGATACTGTGCAAACCAAGTGAAAGACTTGATGAGTAGATAAACTGGTGATGGAGCTTGCTCTTCTGATAACATATTTGGACAAGTAGAGGCCAAACCTTGGCAGAACTTTATTTTTCCAGAGATCAGAAGAATAACCAGAGACAAAAACTCAACTCAGTCCTGAGAGTAAGAACTGGGAAAAGTCAACCAGAAAAACCTTAATGCCAAAGCTCAGCTTTGAGGGGAACTTACCTATGTTATACATAATTCCCATCACATTGTATTTTGAATCACCTGAGTTATATATTTTTCTGGTTGATTTCAGAATGGATGGAAGAAGCCAGGATAGGTAAATTTTTAACAAAACAAAACAAAACAAAACAAAACAAAACGCCATTCCTTCCTTTCTAAAAGTTTTTATATAGTCAGTAAATATTTATTGAATATCAACTATGTCCTGGGATCTGTGGCAGGACTAGGGCATAAACCAAAAATTTGATATAATATTCATCTCCTCAAAGAATCAATAGCTCCAGGGGGATAAAGTGTTTAGAAATACTTAAAGTCTAATGTGATGATTTCTATATATGCTTGGGAGGCAGAGAAGAGGAAAGATTAATTTTCCAAGGAGATTAGGAAATATTTTCCTTGAGTGAGGTCTGGAAGAGGACAGGTAGTCGTTGGGATATGAGGCTGCTGATGGTCACGGGCCAGAGGTTGAAGAACTTTGGTGAACTCTCTCCTATGGGCCATGGTTCATTAATGCGGAATCTTTGGGACTGAATACTTCCTTGGATAGTTTCAGAGCATCTGTGAATCACCTGAAGTTTAGCATAAACTTTGGTGCTTATTTTTCCTTTTCTTGGAAATTCGTATATATTGTCATACTCTCAAGGGATCCTTGATCCAAAATGTTTTTAAAAGTGAAGTTATAAATACAAGGAAAGAAGTAGAGATTTTTAAGCCAAGAAATCATGTCTGATTTGCCTTTTGGAAATAGAATTTTTGCTGTAGGATGGAAAATTGATGGAGGGAAAGGCCAATGAAAGAGAAACCTTTTAGGGGATTGCTGCAGTGATATTGGTGGAAGATGAAGAGGCTTGCCCTCGGGTAAGGGTAATGCAGATGAAGAGAAACAAATGGAGTTGAGAGCCGTGTCTATGGTCTTGGAACTAATCGAATACAGAAAATGATGGAGAGGGAGCAGTCAAAGATGACTTCCACATCTCTTGCTTTCAGGACTGAGTGAAAAGTTGTTTGGTCAGAGAGAGAATCCAAATTTCATTCAATAGACACTACTAAGTAAGTACTAAATTCCATCTTGTTCTACAACTTGTGTTATGGAGTAAGTAAACAATGAAGTAGGATAAAAATGAGAATGAAGTCAAGCAGGAGGAAGAGGAGAAGGTGAAAATATCCCTTCCTGTCAAGAGATTTTTGAGAAAGAGTCAGATCACACAGGGTCCTCCAAGCCATTATAAAACTTAGGTGTCTAGTGTAGGTGAAATTGGAGCCATTGTTGGGTTTTCAACAGAGGACTGTCATGATCTGACCCCCATTTTAAAAGGATCATTTAGGCTAGTCTGTGAAAAATAAACAGTAAATGGATGAGATTAGAAGCAGAGAAACCAATTATGAGATTATTATAGTAAGTCAGGTGAAAAAGAATGGTGGTCAGGACCAGGCTGACTTCACAGGGGTGGTAGCAGGAGGTGTCAGATTCTGAAAACATTTTGAAGAAGACACTAACAAGATTTTTCTGACACATTGGATTGGAGTGAAAGATGGAGTTAAGAAAGACTCAGATTTTTTGACCCAAACAGCTAGGATAATGGAGTTGCCATTAAGTGAGAAGTGAAGGGCTCTGGGAGGATTATGCCTGCAGCGGAAGGTCACTTCAGTTTGGGGTTGTTAAGTATCTAGCTGGTATCAAAGCAGAAATGTCAAGAAGGCAATTGGATATATGAGTTTGCAACTCATGGATGAGATCTGTACTGAAGATATAAATTTGGGAGTTTGTCAGCACACAGATGTCACTCAAAGTCATAACACTACCTGAGCTCAGTTAGGATCTGATTGTAAGGAAAGAGAAGAGGACCAAAGACTGAGGCACTCTTGTGTTAGGAGCTCGGGAAAAGAGAAGGAACTGTTCTAATATTACTCTTAATTACATTTGTTATCAATGTGGTACCTAAGATCAAGAAGATTGGGGTAAAAAAGCCCAAGTTCAAATCCTAACTCCCTCACCTGTTAATAGCTGTGTGACTTTGGTCAGTTTGCTTTATCTCAGTCATTGGTTTTCTCATTTTTAAATGTAAATAATAGTGTATCTACTTCATAGGTTTTTTCTAAGGTTAAATGGTAGTTATTTAAGATTATTTAGGATGGTGTTTGACACATAGTAAACACTCATTAAATGTTGTTTGTTATCCTTATCATTATTTTGCTTTCCACTCCTCCCTGGGAGGGAGGCAGAGCGCATCTATGCTTTGAGAGAGGCCCCGTAATACTTATGTGCAACAAAGACAAAGAACATAAGCTCTTAGAGCCTGGAACTCAACCTGATTCCTAGTGTAGCTGACTGGGTTACACTTCAGAACAGTTGCTCTTTCTGTGGCTCATCTCCTTCTAAGTTCCCATCCCATTCTCCATCATGCTTCCTCTTGAATAGGGTATTCATTATGTACCATGGCACTTGATACCAGGGAATCAGTTTGATGCAGTTATGACCTTGAAGACAGTTTCTTACTAGATGCCCACCTTTTAAATGATTGGTGAGAGTATCCTGTTGCTCCGTATGGTAGTTTAAAACACAAGGGCTGAAATCGGAACAACCAGATTATTTGTGGCAATTACTGATTGAGACCCAACCTTTAGATCCTACCAACATGGCTCTCAGTTTTTCCAAGTGGCCTCTTCTCTGCCTAAATCTGGGGAGAGCAGAAGAACTTCAATTTCACTATAAAACACAAGAGGGAAAGGCTCTATAAAAAGTTTGTTAACTATACATTGCATATATAGTCATTCTTGTACTTCATCATAAAAATAATATATGTGTGTAAATTGAAAATAAACGATGACAAGAAAAGAAATATTGAAAAAATATAATTAAAAATACTGTAACAGCTGACAGATTAGTGGGTTAGAAAAAATGCAGCTACGGAAGACAGTTCTGAACATAATGAAGCAACGAGAATGAAGTTAATGAGATTGAGAAAATGAAAAAGGAAAATTTACAATACTATCACACACATACACACACACACACAAATTAAAATATGGGCTCCAATCTAACGTATCCTTATTAAGCAGAAGTATTTCTGGCCCCCTGATTTTCATCAAGGTACAGAATAATTTGGTGTGTTCCAATCACCTAGAAAACAGGTTGAATTATACAGCCTACATTTTAGACTCATCAACAATCCTTAAAGAACAAGCTGTCTTTATACCCACCTGTGGCTCAGAAGCAAATTCTAAGCTTTAAATGAGACAAGCAAAGTAAAAAACACCACCAAGAAAAAGAAAAGATCAGATCCATTTGTTTGCCAAGTTTTCTTCTGCTCACTACAGGGCCCTGAACCTACAGTGGGCAGTCTATCAGTCTTGATGACAGTGGGCTGACTTTATTTTTGTGCATTATTTTGAAGGCCTAATTCTATATATATATTCTGAAATGTAGGTAGGCTGGTGATCTTTTAAATAAATTTGAGAAGAGAAATGAAACTGTGACATAACCATTATTTTTAAAAAACCTTTAATTTGTAGAAAGAAATGCAAACCAAATTTTCAAATCGTTTCTCAAATAAGTACATTTGCATATAATTTTCATTAATTTTAAATATAATTTTGCAAGTGATTTTTCATTCTATATTGTATATACTCCATCACTAATTGATTTATTTAACAATGTTAACTGAGCATCGATTGTTGTTAGTCACTGTTTTAGAACAGGGATTCAAAGAACTTAACATATACTTTGCACTCAGTAATCTTGCACCTTCAGCTGGGAGAGAGAGAGAAGGCCATGCCCACTATAATTGCACATATGATAGAAGCTTTAAGATATATGCTCAAGGTGCTTTAGGGATATTGACCTGGGAACACCCAGAGGGGAACTTGGGGCCTGGTGTAAATTCCAGAAAAAAACCTCTCAAAAGAATAAAGGGTATTTCAGGCAGAGGGGGTCACATTATGAAGTCAAGAGACTCCACAGCTTGTTCCTGGGCCAGCATGTCTTCTCTTGGCTTGGGGGCAAGTGTGAAGAAGGAAGTACCAGCAGAAAAGGCTGGAGACCTGGGCATAGATCAGGGCATGAAAGACCACGTGTATCTGCCAAGGCATTTAGGTTTTATCCAGAATATGATGAAGCACATATTCTGTAGAGGAATGACATGACATATTAGAATTTCAGAAAGATTACTCTGGTTGAAGGAGGAAGAAAGGTTTGAAGGGAGTCTTATTGTGATTAAGGAAATGATCTAGTTATGATGAGGATGACCTGCCTTAAATTAGAACAATAAGAAATGGCAAAACAAAACAAAGTGGCAGAAATTAAGATTCATCCAGAACAGCAATTTTCAACCTTTGTCATCTCCTGGCCCATATAAACTGATTACTAAAATTCTGCAGCACACAAAAAATACAGTTTTTGCCAGCTCAACAGCAACAAAATAGGTATAATTCATTCACACCAGATGGCTATTGTAGTGTTGACTGTTGTCATTTCTTCATTTGACAATATAAAAGAGGTCACTGCCCTGACTGAGTAGTCAGGTATTGCATGTTTTAAAAATTCTTGCGGCACATCTGTTGAAAATTGCTGACCTAGGTGGTTGGTTCAAGTTGTGAAGACTAACAAATGTGAAAGAGGGTGAGGACAGGCCTGCAGGCTTGCAGTTTGAGGGAATGGATAGTTGATGGGGTCATTTAGAACGGTAAGGAATTCAGGGGAAAGAGAAGATTTGGGGTGGAAAGATATGAGTTTGGTTTTTTACCTATTTATTAAGACACCTCTTGATGACTTAAGGATAGAGAGAACTAATACATATTTATGAAGTATTTTTTAATGACTTACTGGGATTTATTGATTTCAAGATTTTTAAAGATGAATGGTAAAAGGCAATACTGACCTCATGGATTGCACTAAAATTAAATACTGCTACAATTGAACTGACACAAATGAATTGTATACAATATTTTTAAATATGGCTCATTTCTGGTTCCACTTAGTGTTCTTCTTCCTCAAAGTTTCATTCTGTTTTCTTGACGATGATAGTGATGCCAGAAATTCTCTCTCAACTTGAGCTACAGATCTCAGTGTATGTAGGTAATTCCCAAAGTCACCTGCAACTTCGTAAGACTTCTTGGTAGCCTTTACTTGGAATCTGTCCAGCTCCTTGTGAATTCTTTCCTGTCACTGTCTTAGGAATTTTATTTCTTCATTAATTCTGTGCTTTTTTTCTGAAAAGAATCTCTGAGCTATAAGAGGTTCAGAGGCAACTCTCCTCATCAGTAAAATAAGGCTCAGTGTAGATGATTTCTAAGAACATTTCCAGCTCTAAAAGAGTCTATGATTTTGTATTTAACAATAGCATGGCATCAATTTACATCCTAAAATCCTTTTTGTTCCTTGCAAATTGTCATTTTCCTCCTTTATAATATCTCTGTAAGTTGGTGCAGGTGGTATGATAGGCTTATGGTTAAGGAAAGAAACCCGATTAGGAACATTTGGGTAAAGATAAATGGTATCCTTGATGGGAGACCAAGGTGGGCTTCTGTCATGAAGAGTCTCCAGTGTGAACGTGAGTATTATACCTGGAGTTACACTGAAAGGACTGAAAGGAGACAATGCCCATCAGGCCCCTGTAAACTTGTACCCCATTATCTAAACCACACCATCCGTAGTGTGGTAGGACTTAACGGTCTCATACATCCTGCAATTACTGTTTTGTTTTTTTTTATGGTTTTTTTCTGGTGTGTTTTAAAAGTGGCAGTTTATTAAATGTAAATATTAAAAATGAACCAACATTTTTATAATGCTGTTTAGACATTTCTTTATTTCTTTTTCTTTTAATCTTTCACATGTTGATTTTTCCTTTTTAATTGAATTTATTGGGGTGACATTGGTTAATAAAACTATATATGTTTCAGGGGTATAATACATGATTGTCTATTATACTGTGTGTTCACCGCCCCAAGTCAAGTCTCCTCCCATTACCTTTTACTTTCTGCTACCTTCTCCAACCCCCTATCCTCCTGGTAATCATCATATTGTCTGTGATAATGAAATTCTTTTTTTTCTAATGCCTTCACCTTTCACACCCAGCCCTGCGAACTCATCCCCTCTGATAGCTGTCAGACTGTTCCTTATGTATGAGTCTGTTTTTATTTTGTCAGTTTATTTTGTTCATTAGATTCCACAGATGAGTGAAATCATATGTTATTTATCTTTTTATGACTGGCTTACTTCACTTAGCACAGTGCTCTCCAGGTCCGACCATGCTGTTGCAAATTCCTCCTTTTTTACGGCCATGTAGTATCCACTGTGTAAATGCACCACAGCTTTTTTATCCACTCAACCACTGATGAACACTTGGGCTGCTTCCACATCTTGGCTATTGTAGATAACTCTGCAATGAACACAGGGGCGCATGTATGTTTTGACTCAGTGTTTTGGGTTTCCTCAGATACATTCCCAGAAGTGGAATCACTGAGTTAAATGGCAGTTTCTCTTTTAATTTTTTGAGCTAATTCCAAACTGCTTTCCACAGTGGCTGCTCCAGTCTGCATTCCCACCAACAGCGCACTGGGGTTTCCTTTTCTCCACATCCTGTCCAACACTTGTTGTTTTTTTATTTATTGATGATAATTATCCTGACTGGTGGGAGGTGATATCTCATTGTAGTTTTAATTTACATTTTTCTGATGATTAATGATATTGAGCATATTTTCATGTGTTGATTGGCCATCATATGTCCTCTTTGGAGAAGTGTCTGTTCAGGCCCTTCGTCCATTTTTTAATTGGATTGATTTTTGTTTGTTTGTTTCTTTTTGGTGTTGAGTTTTAGAAGTTTTTGATATATTTGGAATATTAACCCCTTATCAGATATATCACTGGTGAATATATACTCTAATTCAGTGGGTTGTCTTTTCATTTTTTAATGGTTTCCTTTGCTGTGCAAAAACTTTTTAGTTTGATGTAGTCCCATTTGTTTTTTTTTTTCCTTTTGTTTCCCTTGCCTGAGGAGATATGTCAGAAAAAAATATTGCTATGAGGAATGTCCAAGATTTTACTGCCTATGTTTTCTTCTAGGACTTTTATGGTTTTTAGTCTAACATTTAAGTCTTTAAACCATTTTGAGTTTATTCATATGTATGGTGTAAGAAAGTGGTCTAGTTTTACTTTTTTTGCATGCAGCTGTCCAATTTCCCATTGCCATTTATTGAATAGATTATCTTCACCCCATTATATATTCTTCCTCCTTTGTCAAATATTAGTAGATATAAAGATGTGGGTTTATTTTCTGGGCTCTCTATTCTGGTCCATTGATTTATATATCTTTTTATGGTAGTGCCATGCTGTTTTGATTACTATGGTCTTGTAGTATAGTTTGATATCAGGTAGTATGATTCCTCCAATTTTCTTCTTCTTTCTCAAGATTGCTGTGGCTTTTGTGGTTCCATACAAATTTTTGGAATATCTGTTATAGTTCTGTGAAATACACCATTAGTACCTTGATAGGAATTGCATTGAATCTATAGATTGCTTTGAATTGTATGGACATTTTAATGATGATAATTCTTCCAACGTGTGAACACAATATAGGGTTCCCCTTATTTGTAAGGTTTTCAACTTCTTTAGTGTCTTATAATTTTCCAAGTACAGGTCTTTTACATCTTTGTTTAAATTTACTCCTAGATTTTTTTTGGATGCAATTGTAAATGAAGATTGTGTTCTTAATTCCCTTTATGAGTTTATTATTGGTGTATGGAAATGCAGGTGATTTATGGATATTTATTTGTATCCTGTACTGTACTGAATTTATCAGTTCTAATAGTTTTTTTTGGTGGAATCTTTAGGGTTCTCTATATACAGTGTCAAGACATCTGCAAATAACGACAGTTTTATTTCTTCCTTCAAACTTAGATGCTTTTTATTTTTTCTTCTTATCTGATTTCTGTGGCTAGGACTTCCAGTGCCATGTTGAATAAGACTGGTAAAAGTGGACATCCTCATCTTGTTCCCGATCTTAAGGAAAACACATAGTTTTTGCCCACTGAGTATGATGTTGGCAATGGGGTTGTCATACATGGCCTTTATTACATTGAGGTAGGTTCCCTCCATTCCCACTTCGCTGAGAGTTTTTAACATAAATGGATGCTGGATTTTATCAAATCCTTTTTCTGCATCTGTAGATATGATAATATAATTTTTATCTTTGATTTTCTTTATGTGATGTATCACATTTATTGATTTGTGAATGTTGTGCCAACATACCATCCCAGAATAAATCCCACTTGATCATGGCGTATGATCTTTTTAATGTAGTTCTTGATCAAATTTGCTAATATTTTGTTAGGATTTTAGCATCTGTGTTTATCAGATATATTGATCTATAATTTGCTTTTCTTATAGTGTTTTTATCTGGTTTGGGAATCAGGATAATGCTGGCCTCATAAAATGCATGCAAGTCTTCCCTCCTCTTGAAGTTTGTGGGTAGGAGTTAATTCTTTTTTGAATGTTTAGTGATAGTCTGCTGGAAGCCATCCAGTCCGAGAGTTTTGTTTATTGTGAGTTTTTTTTAAATTATTGCTTTAATTTCAGTAGTTGTAATTTGTCTATTCAGATTCTCTGATTCTTCCAGATTCAGTTTTGGAAGATTGTATGTTTCTAGGGATCTATCCATTTCTTCCAGATCATCCAGTTTGTTGACATGAAGTTGTTCATAATATTTTCTAAAAATCTTTTGTATTTCACTGGTGTATCTTGTTACTTCTCTTTCATTTCTGACTTTATTTTGGTCTTCACTCTTTGTTTCTTGATGATTCTAGTTAAATATTTGTCAATCTGGTTTATCTTTTAAAGTACTATCTCTTGGCTTTGTTGGTCTTTTGCATATTTTAGACTCTATTTTGTTTATTTCTGCTCTGATCTTCATTATTTCCTCCCTTCTACTCACTTTGGGCTTTGTTTGTTGTTGTTTATCAAATTCCATTAAGCTTAAAGTTAAATTGTTTATTTGAGATTTTTCTTGTTTCTTGAAAAAGGCCTATAATGCTATGAATTTTCCTCTTAGAACATCTTTCATTGTGTCCACAGATTTTGGGTTGTTGTGTTCTCATTTTCATTTGTTTTAAGATATCTTTTGATGTCTTCCTTGATCTCATTGTTAACCCATTCATTGTTAGTAACATGTTATTTAGCCTGCATATCTTTTAGTTTTTCAGGGGTTTTTCTTTTGTGACTGACGTAGTTTCATACCATTATGATCAGAGAAGATGTTTGATATGATTTCAATCTTCTAAATTTATTGAGATTTGTTTTATGTGCTAACATGTGATCTATACTAGAAATTGTTCCATGTGCACTTGAAAAGAATGTATATTCTACTGCTTTGGGGAAAAATGCTCTAAAAATATCTATTATATCCATGTGATCTAGTGTGTCATTTAAGGCTTTTGTTTTTTGTTTATTTTCCATCTGGAAGATATATCTAATGATGTCAATGAGGTGTTAAAATCCCTTACTGTGACTGTATTACTGTCATTCTCTCCCTTTATGTCCATCAGGATTTGCTTTACATATTTAGGTGATCCTATGTTGGGTGTGCAAATTTTTACAAGCTTTATATCTATCTGTTGGACTGCTACCTTTATCATTAGATAGTGTCCTTCTTTGTCTCTTACTATAGCCTTGGTTTTAATGTCTATTTTATCAGATACAGGTATTGCTACTCTAGCATTATCTTCCTTTCCATTTTCTTGAAATATCTTCCTCCATCCCTTTACTTTTAGTCTGCATGTATCTTTTATTCTGAGGTGGGTCTCTTGTAGACAGCATGTATATGGGTCTTGTTTTTTTATTCATTTAGCTACTCTGTATCTTTGGAGCATTTAAGCCATTTACATTTAAAGTGATTATTGATAGGTACATATTTATTGTCATTTTATCCTTTTAATTATTTTCCTGTGTCTTCTCCTCCTCCTTCTTCACAGGTCCTTTAATATTTCTTGTAATGCTGGTTTGGTGGTAACAGACTCCTTTATCTGGGAAGCTCTTTATTTTCCTTCAATTCTAAATGATAACTTTTCTGGGTAAAGTAGTCTTGGTTGAAGTTCTTTGCTTTTTATCACTTTGAGTATTTAATGTCAATTCCTTCTGTCCTGAAATGTTTCTGTTGAGAAATCAGCTGATAGTCCCTTTTAGGTAACTGTCTTTAACATGTGACATTGATGTTAACCTTTGTCTTTAACCTTTGCTATTTTAAATATGACATGTCTTGGTGTTAGTTTCTTTGGGTTCATCATATTTGGGACCCCAATGCTTCCTGGAATTGTGTGTCTTTTTCTTTCACCAGGTTAGAGAAATATTCAGTCATTATTTCTTCAAATAGGTTCTTGATCTCTTTTTCTCATTCTTCATCTTCTGGTACCCCTATGATGTGGATGTTGTTTTACTTCATGTTGTCCCAAAGGTCCCTTAAATTATCCTCATTTTTTAAAATTCCTTTTTTTTTTGTGGCTTTGATTGAATGTTGTTTTTCTACTTTGTCTTCCAAACACTGATGTCATCCTCCACTTCATTCAACCACTGTTTATTCCTTCCAGTGTATTATTCATTTTAGATATTGTATTTTTCATTTCAGATTTTGTATTCTACGTTTCTGACTGATTCTTTTTTATGGTTCCCGTGTCTTTTTTCCATGCTATTGAGCATTCTTATAACCATTTTTCAAGTTTTATATTTGACAAATTGCTTGTCACCATTTAGCTCTTTTTCTGAAGATTTCTCCTATTCTTTCATTTTCAGACTGTTTCTTTGTCTCCTCATTTTGGCTACCTCTTTTTGTTTGCTTCTATATATTAGATAGATCTGCTATGACTCCCAATCTTCATGGAGTGATCTTACATAACAGATGTCCTGTAAGGCCTGGTGGTATAGCCTCCTAGGTTACCTGAGCTGGGTGCTCCAGGAATGTCCCTTTTGTGTGTTATGTGGGCCATTCTGTTGCAATTGAGTCTTGATTGCTATTGGCCTCTTCATGCCTAGGAATGACCATCAGGCTGGCTGATCATGAGGCTTAACCCCAACTACAACATGCAATCTGCTGGGCAGGTGCTGACCACACAAAGAAAAGGAGAGGATATCCTTTTGTATATGCCACTTTTGAAGCTTTTTGGATCCTGCTCTGATGTTATCTGAAGCTGGCTACTGGGTGTGTTGGTTCAGAGTCTCTTGGAAGAGAGATTGATGTAGTTCAAAGTCCAATGCTGCCTGTGACTGGCCCTGGGCAAACTGTTGGAACTGCAAGTGATCCGTAGTTTGTGGCTGTCTCTGCCCAGCCTGGATGTGCATGGGAAGGACCAAGCTGTTTAACAAGGTTAGCTTTTACCAGCACGAGGCCCAGGAGCATGGTCCCCAAAGTTCCAAAGCATCTCAAGATCCACTCTGCCTGCCTCTGCCTGCCAGCTGCTTATTAGTCTCAGCCACCGAAAGAGCCTCTGGTGGAACCCCAGTTGCATCAGGTAGGTTCTTGATGAATCACCAGGTAGGGGTAAGTGGTGTTCACCAGATTGATACAGGTTCGAACTCAGTGCCAATGTCAGGTCTAATGCCACTCAGAAAATTCCCTTGGGTATACCAAGCTTAACTGCCACCTATTGGCTGCTTACATACCTTTTTGAGGCAGGGTCTCAGGGAGTCACCAGGGTGAGGCCAGGAGAGTTTCTCAGGCCAAAACA
Organism: Micronycteris hirsuta; assembly: GCA_004026765.1. Lineage (NCBI taxonomy): Eukaryota > Metazoa > Chordata > Mammalia > Chiroptera > Phyllostomidae > Micronycteris > Micronycteris hirsuta. The sequence continues at coordinate 70,921 of PVJI01006075.1, read as the reverse complement.
GACCGAGATGTGGCCATGTGAAGGAAACACTCCGCTCCAGTCATGGATGCAAAGGAAAAATGGCCCTTGTCCTAGAGCCAAAGAACTCAGTCAGTTTCAGATTCTGCTGGGAAGAGACAAAACTCTGCAGGGTGAGGTTTCTGGGAGTCGGGTGGTTGGGGCTAGTGAATGACCCATTAAGGGGAGTTTCTGGTCAGATTCTGGGAAGGTGAGGGGTGTTGCCCCCACCCCAAGGTCACCCAACTCAGTCTGTCCCAGATTTTGCTCCAACCTCAGCAAGGTGGAGCCAGTAGAAGTCAAGCAGGTGGGGCTTCCAGAGCTCAGAGCGTGGGTCTCTCACAAGCTGAGAGGGTGGTTCTAGTAACTCTCTTGTGAGGGGGAAGCACCAGTCAGATTCACAGGAGAGTGGGGGGAATGGCCCTACCCCAAAGCCACTCAACTCAGTCACCAATACCCCCGAGTCTGTCCGGATCTCTACACCCTGCCCACAGCAACTGACTCCTTAGCAGGTCATAAACTCCACAGGGTGGGGCACACAGGAGCCCAGAGGGTGAGGTTATTGTTTTCCCCCTGGCTGATACCACAACGAGGGGAGTGTTCCACCCAAGAAAGATGACGTCTGTGGTATGGGAGAATGACTCAGCACAGAGGTCCTGGTGGCTGTTTCCCCAGAGCCACAGATCCCCGTTTCTCCTCATGCAACTCTAGTGCTCTCTGGCTTCCCTCTGCCACAGCCTTCCACGAGTGGCTATGAATGAACTTTTGTGTGCTGGCACTTTAAGAGGGCACTGTGTCTCTAGCAGACTGTCATCTCTCCAGTGAACTCTTGTCTCTCCCTGACAGACAGAAACCCTGCTGCTTTTCATAGCCAGATGTTATGTGGGTGCCTCTTCCTGACTCTGGTGCTCTGGGCTGCAGAGCCTGGCTTGAGGGTTAGGCCCCACATTTTTAGGGGGACCCACCCTGTAGCTGAGATATCCCTTTGGAACCTCAGCTGCCACCACAGGAGTGGGGCAGCCCTTTTCACAACTCTGCCCTTTCAAGCAGTCTTGATGTGACTTCTGTAAATCTTTGGTTATAAGTCTTCTCTTCAGCCAGTCTGCAGTTTGTTATTCATGACGATTGTTCTATAATTTAGTGGTAATTCCAGTTCAGTCCTAGGAGTAGGCAAGTGTAGTTTCCATCTATTTGCCATCATCTTGGACCAAGAGAGAATTTTATTATAGCTTTAGATTTGGAAGAAATATAACACATTGACAAGTAAATAAACCCTAGGAGTGAGTGAGGTTGTCCTCACAGTGCATGAGGAGTGAGAGAATAAGAAGACACAACTATGGGTCCTGGCTGGTGTAGCTCAGTGGATTAAGCACGGGCCTGTGAACCAAGGCATTCCTGGTTCAATTCCCAGTCGAGCACATGCCTGGGTTGCAGGCCATGTCCCCAGTGGGGAGTGTGTGAGAGGCAACTGCACATTGATGTTTCTCCCCCTTTTTCTCCCTCCCTTCCCTTCTCTCTAAAAATAAATAAAATATTTTAAAAAAAGATGATACTAACTATGGGACCACTATTTAAATGGTGACCGGGGAAAGAAGAATCTTCAGAGTGGATTTAAAAAGAATTATAAAGGAGCAAGGAGAATCAAGAAGAGAAGAGAGCCTTAGAAGCCAAGTTTAGCCCTGGTAAAGTAGGCCGCGTGAGATTAGGGCTCCTTTCATTCATTCAACTTGGCACCAGAAAGTCAGTGGTGACTCTTCTAGGGATGTTTCTGTGATGGGTTAAGGAGGTGAAGACAGAGAGTGTTATAAAGGCAAATTGGGTTACAGTTATTTTGGTTTTATATTTTTTAAACAGTTTTTATTTTAAAATGGGAGTCATTTGCTTAGATTTTAAGATCAAGGGATGAAACTAGTACAAATAGAGTAGTTAAAAATAATGAAAAAAGGAGAGACAACAATTAGGGCAAAACCCCAGAGAAGACGAGAAGATGTAATTCATTGCATAAATGAAGACATGAGTCATCAGATAAAGGAGGCACCTCTTCCCTTCATTCGGGGAAGAAGATGGGAAGGGATTTATCAGTGAAGCAGTTGCAGAGATTCAGAGTAAAGTTTTTCTAAGTTTTGGTTTGCTTTTAAAGAAATTAAAATATTAATCATTACTCTCTCATAGGGAAGGCTGAGATAGTTGTGATTATTATTTTTATAGAAATGGCTCATTTTATAGAATGAGCCCTGGCTTATATGGCTCAGTTGGCTGGGACATTGTTCAATAAACTGATTCCTAGTCAGGGCATATGTGTAGGTGGCAGGTTCAGTCCCTGGTCAAGGCACATACAAGAGGCAACCAGTTGATATTTCTCTCTTGTATCAATGTTTCTCTTACTCTCTCTCCTTCCCTTCCCCTCTCTCTAAACTCAATAAGCATGTCCTCAGGTAAGGATAAAAATAAAGGGATGGCCGTGAGAATTTAATGAGATAATGCAAATACAGTGCTCAGCACCAATAGCCAGGACTGCTGTTATAATTAGGCACCGTTTTCTTCCCATCTTCTCTTCCTGTCATGGAATTTACCATGTCATTGTCATTACCACCGCCATGCACACCCCTGCCAATGCCACAGCCACTTTCCTAGGATTTATCACACACGCCCTACAAAGAGGAGCTCAGGTTAAACAGGACGAAATCTCCAGCCATTCTAGTCCATGGTAATATCGAACTTTTAATGTAATAAGGTTCAATTTCACACAAAGTAACACATTTTAAAAAAATATATACAATAAAGGATTTAGGCAGAATAGGCTGCTTTATATTGAGGTAATGAATTACGCTAAAATCTCAGTAGCCTACTACAATTTGTTTTTTAGCTTACACAAAGGCTCCTGGAGGTGCCCAGGGCAGCTGTCCTCCACGCTCCATGCTCCATGATCAGAATGTCTGCCTTTTCACCGTTGTTACAGTTTTTGATGCACGGATTTGGCAGCAGGGAGGAGACATAAATTTCTGTTATTTATAAGCCATCCAATGTGTGGTATTTTGTTCCAGCAGCCTGAGTGGACTCAGACAACCATGAAAGCTCCCCCATGACTGCTACATCAGGCAAAGAAGGGAAATGGAGAGCTGTGCTCCAGCTCCTGAATGCTTCTGCCAACACGTGACACCATCCCTTCCATTCACACTGGCTTGGCCACAGCAAGTCACAGAATCTACCTAAAGTTCAAGGAATTGAGAAATGCAATTTTCCAAAGTACTCAGAAGAGAGAGGAGCCAGAAATGTTGGTGAATGGCAATAATACCTAATAAGGATACGAACTAGATAGACTTTAAGATCATTCTAGATCTGTTATTCCATTTCATGTGTGATTTCCTTTTCACTAAGGTTGCAAAATCCTTGAGTACAGGGATTATGTCCAATACATCTGATTTATGTCTCATAACACATAGCCCAGGGTCAGGCACATGGTAGACACAATTAATTGAATGACTTATGCTATTAGGATTTCAGGACAGAGTGGATTATTAGTCAAATTGCATTTAACATGTACCCACTATGTCCAAAAGGTGTATATTAGAATTTTTTTTTTTTTTTTAGAGAAAATAAGAGATGTGGTCCCTATCTTTAAAAAAAAGGTTTATCTTCTAATTGGGCGCTAAATTAGAAACAGTTTTGCAAATTACTAATTTATATAGACTTAGGGACAAAATAACTTAGTGCTCTTGAAGGTGGTAGAAAATGATGCAATATGGGTTTGGATACTTGTTTTTCTGGGCCACTGACCTTTGACTACAAATGTGAGCTCTGTCAGAGTACTGGGCTTCTTTGGGATACAGTTTTAGGTTTCCTAGCTGTTAAATGCAATTTTCTACCTTGGATTTGCCTTGGCTGAGAAGTTAAGGCAGAGGATGAGCTCATTAACAAAGTCAGCTGCAAAGAGGAGTGGCAAGTCCAGAGATGGCTACATTTCAGGAGGGTGAGAAATCAAAATTGCCCCTGCATTCTCTCTTGTCATTTAAGAAGGCTGGGGAGGTGCAGGGTGCAGTGGAGTCCCCAGTGAAATGTTCAAACTTAACAAGTGTAACTAAGATCTTTTGTTTGTAAAATGCTAACTAAAGAGAAATAAGCTCTAGAATCATCCTGACAGGCTGTGCGAATGGACAGGTATGTGTGATTTTATGCGTGACAGTGAAAGGTGAAGCTGGTAGGGATGCATGAATCCACGCACTCCTGGGATAATCACCTGTTGGGTCTGTTGGGACTCCGAGAGTCACGGCTCAGAGTTGCTGCAGGCCCGCAGGCCCTGTCTCAGTGGCAGTTGGGGGGCAAGTGGCCTTGCTCTACCCCGCACCAAACGATGCCCATCAATCATGAGACACTTTGTACAACATGGTGCCTCTTCTGCAGAAAGAAGCAGTGGTGGGGGAGTCTCACTGAGTCCTGACAAAGAGAATCGAGACTGATCAGTGAGCCAAAATGCCAGGGAAGATATGACCTAAATCTGAACAGCATGGCAGGGGACAATGAAAGGATTTCCCCTAATACTAGTAAGACCTGCATTAATGACAAAGACCAAAGAAAACTGGCTTTATATAACCTGTTTTCTGATCTCAATCCCCCTTAGATTATAAGGTTGTGTAGACAAAAGAAGATCTTAATTTCGCATCATCTGTGTACAGGTAGCCTGACACATAGTAGGTTCTTACTAAATATCTGTAGAATGAATGAGTGGATAAGTGAACTAATTAACCACCTTACTCCAGGTTACATGTCAAAGTGGGAAAAGCAATGAATAGGAAGGCCTGGGTTTAGTGTGAGCCCTGCTGCAAAGTAACCAGTGACGTTTGGTAAGTCTCTGAACCTCTTGGGACTTCAGTTCCCGCACCCGAGAGGTGGAGAGACAGGCCGGACGATCTCTGATGTGCCTCCGGGCCCTGTTGTCAGTGGTACCTGTATGGACAGTTGCGTAGTTAGGAAACACAGGGCATTTATGGGAAAGTTGACATCAAAGACAAACCATGACCTACTACCAAAATTTTTTTTTTTTTGTCCTTTTTGAGGCAGAGTTGGACTAACTGGATGATCTATTGTCTGATCCACGAGGGTCATACTTGTCAGTCCATGTTTGCTCTCTGAACCCAGAGAACCAAGTTTCATCCAATATTTGAATCTCCAGTAACTAGGCCAATGCTTTTGATGAAGAAATGTGTCTATTTTTTTATTTTATGTATTTATTTTTTTTAATTTTATTGGGGTGACATTGGTTAATAAAGTTATATAGGTGTCAGGTGTACAATTCTATACTACATCATCTGTACACTGTATTGTGTGTTCACCACCCAAGTCAAGTCTCCATCCATCACCATTTATTACCCCTGTATCCTCTTCTACCTCCCTGTGCCCACTTTGTCTTTATTTTTAAAATTGTAGTTTATTATATTATTGTACTCTTACGTTTTCTTTCCTTAAATGTGAAAAGTAAGGGAGGTGTTTCTTTTCATTTTCTTCACCCATATATTACAAACACAAACAAGTCCCCAAACCTGGGTAGAAAATAATCCAGCTTAATCTTTCTTCCTCTTAGCCCATGAGACTGTGATAATAAACTACGTGAGCTCAGAATCACCTGAGATGGGATATGTATTTAAATGTAGATTCCTGGGTACAGGTCTATATTGACTGACTTAGAAGAGTATCTTCAAGTATTTGAGAACCTTTCTCTTTGGACAAGAAGGGAGAAAGAAATGACAATGTTAATTGATACGGTGATGCCATGAGTTGACACTGTGTGAGTGCAGAACGATGCAAGTTGTAACGGAGACATTACAGCGTCCGCGTGCAGCGCCCAGGTGCCTCCCTAGGCCTCTGTGCACCACAGTCCACTCCATCCCGAGCCAGTGTCCAGCACTCCAACACGGCACATAGAAACAGAGGAGTGGCTGAGCTGCCAGGAATTCGGTGTCAGTGAGCAAAGACCAGCAACAGAAACTGATTATTAGTGGGAATAGAACAAGGTTTATGTGGCTCAGAGTTGTTCATGGGAAAAGGGTTCTCTTTTTCATTCCCCTGACATGGCACAAGGCATTCCATAGCCAAGGGCGCCTGGAGGCCACTGCAAATTGTTTCCCTTGCTGTTATTTTGAAATAGGCAGGACAGAGAAATGGAGAGGAGGAGAGCCTATCTGTATCATACCGAGGATGGCAGCAGCATCTCGTCCTTTCCCCACTTCTTCTCAGAGTGCTAACATTCTCCCCAGGGGTCACCTGGAGGGAGAAAACATCTGCTTTATTTATATAATTCTCTTGAAGTTAATTTGATTTTATATACACACCTTATCAAGGGCCTGGGACCAGGTGTGTTCTGGCTTCATCTTCAACATCAGTAGAATATGTTTCTGTCCTCTCCTTATTGATCTTCATATCATTCCGTTTGGGTAGATTCAATTCCCAGTTTTTAGAAAAGGCAATCCAGTTCAAGGAATATTAATGCAGGAAATGTTATGTGAAAGGCAGTCTTGTAGGCACTGAAGGGGACACAAGAAGTGACAAGAATCTAGACTGGGAACTCATAATTTGGCATGAAGTCACGTACAGAAACAACTTTAACCAAGGTAGATACAAACAGGAGGCTAGAAGAGGGAAGAGATTAATATCAACTGAGAGAATTGGGGAAGACCTTTTGGAGTTAATTCTGCAGAACATAATTGGAATTGCTCATACCATATAGCAACAGCGAGATGGTGGACACTGGAGGCGCTGACTAGGCTAGATACCCAGAATTTAAGGACAAGCTCATGAAATATACTCACTTAAACCGAAGCAAAGAGAATGAACAAAATCAAACAAACAAATAAAAAGGTTCCTTATTTTTAGAATATCCATGATCTGGGTTGTTGTACATAGGGTGTCTCTTAAATTCTATCTGGATTAGAATGTTTCTCGAGTCAACTCCCCCCATTGCTTTTGGAGAAAGAGGAAGGAAAAGAGAGAAACGCCAATGCAAGAGAGAAGCATGGATGGATTGCCTCCAGGAAGTGCCCAGACTGGGGATCATACAGCGAGGATCACACGTGCCCAGACCGGGAAACGCACACACTGGAACAAGCGTTGTATGCATGCACACTGGAGACCAAACCACAACCTAAGTATGTGCCCTGACTGGGACTCGAACTTGCCACCTTTCGGTTACCGGGCCACAGTCCAACCAACTGAGCCACACTGACCAGGGCACTTCTCAAATCAACTTTAAAAGCCATGGTATCTTCATAAACTCATTAAATCGACTAAAGAATAATGAGGGTGAATTACCTTCTATAAACGTTAACTCCGGTGTCACAGCAGGAGTGGGGGGTCTGCATGGAGTCCAGAAAAGTTACAGGAGACTGAAAGCTTTTCAGGTTTCCTTTTAGGCAGTGGTCCAAGAAACGTTGCTGAAAATAATTTACGTATCTTGCTTAGCTCAACAAAAATAATTCTTAAGAACTCCTAAGTCTCTTTGTTCTAATTGTAGGTTCAATTACATTTATATTTTGCTTCTATTTTCCTCAGTTTCATAATTAGCTATGATGAAATTATGTGTGTGTGTGTTTTTGTTGTAAGATATCAAGGTATGTGATATCTAATATGCACAGATGTTATATTCAGGTATATTTGTCCAGATATTTCTCATGTACAGATAAAAAAACCAAACCAAAATCACCTATGAAGAGGTCCTGAGCTACCTCAGCAGGGAAACACTAACATACTGTATTAAATTTTCAGCTAACTAATACATGGTTGTTCAGTGAAGAATAAAGCTATATTTTTATGTATTTTTGTGTCTGCTCAGTGTATTGGTACATCTCAATTTCTTGTATTACATTAGTTCTATCACACAATAGAGTTTTATCTTTTTCTAACTTTTGGACAGAAAAGAACTCCCTAAAGAACGCAAAATCGCCAACAGTTATACATATTGACGCATCAAGAAGGAGTTTGACTGAAACTCATGAGAGGAAGAAATTCAGAATTAAGGTTAAAATGCATTACTTAACTCACCCAAGGTGCCCTGCAGGGATCTGAGAGCAGTGGGTGGTCTGTCACTCCATTTGCGCAGAAACTCTGGGCTGGGAAAGCAGACACAGAGAAGGAGATTTAGGCTTCATTTTGACTTGTTCATCTGAGCTAGTGCAGTGCTTCAGGTCAATGTTACGTGTTCAAAGGGCCTGCCCTCCTTTCCTCCCTCCTCTCTCCCTCCCTCCCTCCCTCCCTTCCTTCCTTCCTTTTCATAGCTTAACAAGCTTTTGATGCTGCTCCTGGAAAAACTAACAGTTGCCTTGGGGACTCGAACAACACCCTGTGTATGCTGCATAAATTTCTTTTAGCTGCAGGTAAACCAAAAGTTATGTTAAGTGAGAAAGAAAAGGTAACAGCTGCTGAATTCCTTTTGCTAGCCCAAAGAGACTTCAGACTGCTTGTTACAAGCTGATTGGCAAATTCTTAACCTCCTTTGACCTGTAAAGATAAGAAGGAAAAATCCTAAGCCTTTTTTCAGGGGTATCATTCCTTTCATAGTTAAAAAAAAAGTGGGAGACGATTTCATTTTTTTCTGTTATTTGTCAAGGAGAATGGTCTGCTAGTAAAAGAATAAATTGGAAGGAACTCAGGTAGAAAAGGCCTGAGTGCCGGGAATGTGATTTTACAAGACTCGTTTCCTTTGCTCTGTGTTTTTCTCCTTGAAGGAGATAACTCGATTTTATACTTTACTGTCTTATTAACAGAATGCATTTTGGAACCCTGCCACTGCTAACAGTATCAGAAGGATTTAAGGCTGCTGAAATACACTTGAAGATTTAATTCTGCTGACTTCAGCTTGGATCTGGAGTAAAATCTAACCATAGATTAAGTGTTTAGCACTGTATATTGCAATCGGTGCTCCTGGTCATAAATACTCATGTCTGTTTCTGTTTCAGACAGCTCTCCACGGGTTTCCCCCTCAGTAGAGCACACAGCGCTTACTTCCCAAATGAGGTTATTCTCTATAAGGCTACCCCTTGTATAACTCTTTTTATAGACTCGAGCCTCTGCTCTGTTGTGCAATTCATTACAAACTCCCTCATGTACTCTGAGATAACAAACACTGGGTTACTGAGAAGAGCCTTCTAGAGAAGGAAGCCTGTATTTCCTCCCAGACGATATTTAATCTCATAGCAGCACTGACTAATAAAAGCGAAAGATCAATACAAAGCTGTATTGCTAGGATGAAAATTTACTAACATAGTCATTCATATCACAGGAACATCTGGTTAAAGCTTCAGGGCTCCCTTACTTTCTTAGTTATGATTTTATGGGTCTCTCCAGACTCTTTTTTAGGATTTTAGCAGGCATTTATAGCAGGCTGGACATTTTAATCTTTTTAATGTGGTTATCTGATCTCCGCTTGGCTTTCTCACACTGACTGGTCATCTTCTCCACTTCTCGCTTATTGCCCTTGAATCAAGTTATGATAAGCTCACACTGTAATAGCCCCTAGTCCTAAACGGGTCTAACTTCATGTAAGTGGCCTCCTGAGCTGCTATTTATGGTCATTTCTGTGAGGCACTGTCTTTAAAACCTTGGCATTTAGTGCCTTCTTCCCATCCCCATGACTTGGAATACATAAGGACCATTATAAATCATATAGCCGGGCCTGCACATATACACTTTGCTGTCAGAGATTTCTGAGGCCTGAGGGGCAGACCGAGGAGTTTGGGTTTATGGCCCTGAACTGGACAGACACGCATGGGGTTGGCTGAGTGACGTGGTACCTGTGGGACCCCAGCACGACTCTCTCACGTGGCTCTCAATACAGTGGCTTTGGTGTAGCATTAGTCTGTAGTTAAATTTGTGTGTTTTGTATGAATCAGAATTTGGTCCCTTCCGAAGACACATTAACTTAAAAGTGGTAGGTGGATGGAATACTAGAATCCACAAGATAATTCAACAAAGGGACCCAATATAGAAACTAAACGTAAGTGTAGTGTTGCATCTAATGTTTCAACAAACCGAAACCCATGATCCTGGAGGGAGAGGAAGACAGAGTAATACCTACCATGTGCAGGTCCCTTAACATATATTGGCATATTTAATTTTATAATGACCTGAGGTAGATAGTTCTAAACTAGGACCTGTTTGAACACTGACTACAAAGTAGCAAGTGGGCTGAGAGCTTAATACAATTATTATTTCACTGGTTCCTCATAACAAACCCCTGACTGACGTATTATTCTTATCCTCATTTGGCAAGTGACGGAGTTGAGTCTTAAATTAAGTAACACGCGTGAGTCAAACACCCAGCAAGCGGCAGCACGAGGGTTCAAGCCCAGTGTGTCTCACTGCCTGCCTTTCCTCACGATTATCACAGTGGCTAAAGAGATTCATAAACATGTACCAATGAGTCACCAAAACTCTTACAAAACTCCTTTGCTATTTTTCAATAATGCTAGGTCATTACTTTTGTGGAAATGAAGCACACCAGACTCATTTCAGGAGAGAGGAGTTATCACATACCTTCAGATAACAGCAGCAATGCATTAATTCACTTAGTAATGCATTCTTCAGAGGAAGAAATTGAAATACAGTTTTAACTTGATTACTTTGCTCTTTTTTACCTGGGCAAACCAAAGTAGTCACACACATGTTCTCTCTCTCTTTCTCTCTCTATCTTCCTTGACAATGTCCTGGACAAGCTGCCCACGAACGACTTCCCCTCCACCCCCACCCCATCACCACAGGGCAAATAAGATGGAGAGAATATTCACTGCAGATGGGGTAGCTTGTCATGCGTCTGTTCTCAAAATTGGCTGCCTGGCACAGAAGATGATTTAAGTAAAACTGAGGTAATTTTCAAAACTGAAACTTAAGCTGTTTAGCACTATGAGCCAAGAGCTGTTTGTCTTGGACCCCCAGTGCTTTCTTGGCACCCATTAGCAGCTCAACTGCTTTTTGGTCACATTAATTAGCTCTATTGTTCTAGACAGGGAGGATGGATGGAGGGCACAGGGCTCTGGCAGCCCAGCCTGTAAGCTCACCTCGACCCTCAGAGACATTTCCCTCAGAGTTCTGAGGAATATTATGGGTCAGAAACACCCAGGGGCTGGTTGCCTATATAGAGCCGTTCCACTCCCTGCCTTCCCATAGGATGACCCAGCAACCTGCAGTGGCTCAGAAAGTTTTGAGGACAAAGAGGGGACAGAAAGCAGAAGAGAAGCAAAAGACAGTTGGAGCTCCTGGACAAAAAGGCAAGAGCAGCCGGTGAAGGAAAAGCACGTGAGAGGAGCTCCTGAGCGCTAACCCTCGCCCATCCCCCATGGCCACTGCCCAGGCTGCTGGGTGATGACACATTCCCCTTGGAACAGTGCCGATCTCTCCAACAGCTGTGCCCAGAAGGCCATCAGATCCAGGTCCTGGCAGCTGGTGAGCCTCCGTTCAGCCAGCTCCTGCCTTGAGGAACCTTCAGTACCCAAGAGAGGAATGCAAGGATAGAGTTTCTGAGTGCTAGAACTTGACCACAGCTTCCAAAGACTGACTCACAAGCACCCACGTATCACACAGGAGGATATGCTTCATATCCAACAAACACATTGCCCCCATTCCTTTTGAGTTTGAAGAAAAAGCAGCTGCAAGTTCTTCTCTGAGGTGCTTTCTCTCAGGAGGGAAGCGCTCCTATTCCTTCCTTCCCAGGAGCCACACTAAGGGATTCTGTCAGCACTATGAAGAAGACCAGATTCAAAGGGGTGACTGGAACAGTCTTTGTAATTGCTCTTTTTCCAGGGGTAGGAAAGGGGGTTATGGTGGATAGGAGGAACGGGATAAATGGCTTCCAGAGGGCTACACCAACTGCCCTGTTACATCGGATTTTGCTTTTAGTGATGGGAGCAAGGTGTAATAGTCAGACCCGGCAATAATGAGATAGTCATCCCAGAGTTTCAAGTGGCTTTCTTGTGATTTCTTTCATCACAAGTGGGTCAGAGGCCAGGTCTGCAGTCACACAGCCCTGGGCTTTAATTTCAGCTACAACATTTAACATCAAGAATGTCCTTGGGCAAATAAAATAAATTCTCTCAGCCCAAACTGACTCACCTGTAAAATGGGACTAAAAGGGCCAACCACTCAGCCTTGTCATGTAAAGACTAAATCAGATGATGCAGTAAAGTTTCTAGCACTGAGTGAAAACTCCTTCAGTGAGGTTTTTCATAATTAATAAGATTAACGTGTTGCATTCACAATACTGATGCATATGGAAATTTCCCATCTCTGGCTTCTTAGAGGGAAGCTCCTGCTATGGCATCTCTCCAGAGGGTTGCATACAAAAAGTACTCCCCCTCCCAGTTCTGAGAGCTGCTGAAGTGCTTCTTTCCCTTTCCCAGACTCTGCTCTGCAGTGCCCTGTCAAAACATCTGGCCCCTTTTGTCCTGCCCTATTAAAGCCAGTCCCCATCGCGAGGTACTTCCTGTTGACCTAGACATTTCTTTTTTTTTTTTTATTATTCACCTTAACACTTCAAGATGATTAGAGCTGAAAGGGTAAGAACAAAGATGAAGGTTGAGCTTTTCTTCCCCAGCAGCTAATTTGATTGCAACAGCACTCGAAAAAAAAAAAAAGCTAAAAATGTTTAAAAACTAAGAATGAAGAGAGCATTGATTATTTTTAAAAATTCCTTTCCCTGGCTGAAGATTAAGACTGCAGTAAAAGGAGGTTGGTATCTGGCAGAATATTCTCAGTGAACCAATGTGGCCATTCTTTTTATCTGGAATATTCTCCCAACCAAGTACATACAGCATTGTCATACAAACTCTGGTTCGTGTTCTTTCTAGGAGAAGAGAGATATGTCAGGATTCAGGGTCCTAGTGCCAATGTGTATTGCTTCTTTCCCACAGTCAACCTGAGTGGTTTCTCCGAGATAAATTGCTTGAAGTAAAATTCTCAGTAAAGAATATGTCTGAATGGGGAACCTAAGAAGTGAAACTTCACGAGGTTTTTTTTTTTTTTTTTTTTTTGGTCTACATCGACTATCCTTTGCTGTGGATTAGACCACTGCCTATTACAAATTCAAATCCTATCTATATATTGTTCATGGTTCCTTTGTGTCATCAGGAAATTAAAGTTTGCAGCTGGCCCCTTCATCTTGGCTAATCATGCGGACATAAAGTCCTTAAAGGCTCTCGGAGTGGCCCCTGCGGGGGCCCCACTCAACGCTTCTCATCGGCAGGACATTGTTCTTCAGCTGTGTTTCCATCCTCTGCCCCCCTTGGGTATTAGGCTCCTGCTGCTTTGAGCCCAGCATCAGACTGCCATGCGTCATTTTATCATAGACAGTCCAACACCCACAGGAAGCCATGTCCTCATGCTGAGCCTGGCAACTCGTTGGAACTGTTTTCTGGAGAGCCAGGACCTTCTCCAACTTTTTGGAATGGCAGTCACATCCTGAAGATGGACAAGGGGAGCTGGGGTGCAGCAGAGTGGGGTCCTTACTTCCTTAGCCTGCTGAGAGGTGTTTCAGGGCAGACTGGCTCAGAGCTGAAAGACGGTCATTATTCGGACCTGTTAGGGAGAGCCGGGGCTACCGCAGGGCAGCTGCCAATTTGCCAGCTCCTCACAAATTGACATGACACACTCCGAAATCCTAAGTCTCCTCTCAGGGATCTTTTAATATCCGGCAGAGTTTACACCTGGTTTCTGAGATTCCTTGAATTAATTGAATTCTCATTAGAATACTTCCTGCTTTCCCCTTCCGCCCTTAACTGTGCATGAGTTAAAGTTCACAGTGGAATAACTGGGCTTACCAAATCAGCGTACCTGGGGCTTCGATTTCCTCTTCACTCCCTGTGTGCTCTCCCTCCGCCCCGTGGGAGCCCGGCTCTGCCATTCTTAGAGAGGAATCCAGAAACCTTCCACTCACCTTCCTTCCAGAAGTTATGTTTATTCCATTATTGCAAGCATTTTATTATTTGTGTTGTCTTACATATTATGTTCAGTCTAAGGTTCTTTACTTTCTTTTGCATATTTTGTAACACATTTTTTTCTTTTCCAATGACTATATTTCCTTTTGTCATCTCACTGGATTTAAATACTCTGTTACCTTGTATATATTGGAAATTGTGGGTATATTTGTGTGGCCCATTATCTTAAACATTCATTGTCCAGGAAGCCAGAAAATTCTACACTCTTAGAAGCTGATCCCACACATGTGCATTACACCCACGCACTGTGCATTTGAAACCGCATCTACCATACATCCATTCTAAGATACAGTCTTGCCTTTATGTTTACCATCTGGGACAGTTCAGTGACGTAAACCACTTTATGTATCTCCCACAACGTTGTGACTATTTTGTTATGTTGAAGCTAATTCGTTCTTCTTAAAGAGATCCCATTTCAATTCTGATTTGCCTTGGGATTGTATCACATTTACACCAGACATAGTCTCATAGTGACATCACCCTGGTTAGAAAATAGAAGGAGGAATGTTTATGGCGGAGGAATGCTACACCATATAATCATCAGATTTCTAAGGCACACAAGTCTGGGAAGGGAATCTTCAAAGGTGGACATTAAGATTTCTATTTCACTTGATAAAAATGCACTCATTTTCCAACATACAACTCATTTTAGTTCTCTACCTTTTGTAACATTCCTCGCTTCACCACCCATTAATCATGTATCGTCGTCCAGCAGAGCACCTATAAGCTTTTATGAATGAACTTATTTACATATTTGCCTCCCTGCTTGATGACAACTGCTTGAGATCAAGGACCATGCCCAACTCCCAATTCTCTTCCCTTCACCTAGGAGGGTGACTACAGGTTGAATAAGTGAATGAATGAATGAGTGAGCACATAAATGTCCCTTTCATCCCAAACTGAACTGTGTTCTGTATTATACCAGCTGAGAGGCCAGGAAGCAGATTGTGGTTGCACGAGCCGTTCTTTCTCTACCTCCACCCTTTACAAGACTCCCCAAGCTCAGGACCCTCTTCCCAGCCACAGTGTCTCCCACACAAGCCCTCCCTCTTCACCTTATTTTCTCCTTTTCATTTTCTAATCTCAGTTTAAATGTTACTTCCTCAAGAAGGTTTTTTCTGATGCCCTAAAATAAGTTTGAACTTTTGGAGTCTTCACACTCCCATGGTGCCAACATGTCCTGGTGACACATCATACTTAGCATTGTGGGGTTAGAGGGACAGGCTGCCTTCCATAGGGCAGAGGAGAGAGTGGGTCTGCGTGAGCCCAGGGAGGGGGGAGGGGAAGGGCTGGGGGAGGGAGAGAGGCCGAGCCGGGCATGCTCAGTTTCTTCTTCCCTTCTCACTATTGAGACAGTTCACTTTTCGCCCCTGGGAGAAGCATAAGCATTGGGAGAAGGGCCAGATATGAGCCTTTGAATTCCCCCTGATGAGTGGAAGTTCCCTCCTCTCTGTGGAATTGACTTCTTCCTTCTGCCTGCCCCAAGCAGTTGCTTATTTAAAATATAAACTCACTGCTAAAGTAAGTCTGAAAATATATATTTCTTATTCCCCGCTGTACCCCTGACCCTGGCAGAGTGCTTGTCACACAATAGCTGTACTAATTTATCAGTGAAAGGAGGAAGAGGAAAGAAGAAAGGAAGGAAGGAAGGAAGGAAGGAAGGAAGGAAGGAAGGAAGGAAATAATGTTCCTTTACCATACACATACTACCACCATTAGGGATACAGCCAGTATAGCTCTATTTTAGTTTTAAGTAAAGAAGATAGAAAAGACTGTATTAAATCTAACTGATTTGAGAAAAACAAAAGCAACAGAGACCTCTTTACCACACACACACACACACACACACACACACACACACACACACACACACACACACCCTATAGGACGCATCATTTCCACGCTGTAGAGTCCACATTAGACACAGAGCTGTCATCTCAGCCAAGCTTCCTAGGGGGACAAGTGACAGTCTTCAGAACCAAACCATTTCATGTCTTCATTAATAAGTTCAATGATACTGGTGATTCCAAAGCCTCAACCACTAATTCTAACTCACTTTTATGTAGGTTCCTACTGCGTGCTGCTTTCGTTATTTTAACAAACATGTTCTAAGCCGTCGCTGGATGCAAGATCCCTGCAAATGCGCCAGGCACAGGCATTCGCAGGGCATGGGCCTTGCTCTTAAGAAGTGTGCTGCCTAGTGGAGAAGACAGGTGAGGAAATAGGCCATTATAATAAAGTGCCACTAGTAGCTTCCCAGAGCAGGGGACACTTCAGCTGAGATTAAAGGGATGAGGACAAAAAGCCAGAGCTGGAGGCAGAGGAGTTCCAAGCAAAGGCACTGACACCTGCAAACATCCAGAAGGGGAAAAAGAAGGCGACACGGAGGAAGTGGAAAGTAACACTGGGACCCTCAGGAGACTGGTCTGGTCTACCAAAGAGGGCGGGGCTGCCACTTCTGTCCTTTTATAGGAAAAGCAGCACAGGTGATCTGATCCCAGCCCTGGTTCCCTGTGGAGTCCACTGAAATGCTAGAGCATGTTCCTCCTCACTGGGGTCAGTTAACAGACTGAGATAAGGCCTCTTCAGCTTGAAAGCAGAGGAAGCCTGTTGCCCAGGTAGTTAAATGCAGGGGCAGGGGGCACAGACTAAGGACTGCTTTAGATAAACGTTTGTTCACATAGGAACCTGTCAGGGACTTTTCAAGTTGGGGCCTGGACTTTCCGTTGTCGTCTACCATCCTTTTATCAAATGTTATCATCTTTCTTATTCCCTTTGCATCATATGATATTTGTGGTAGATACTATCGACTTCTCAGCAAACAGCGGTTCTCTGCTTTTTTCCTCATTATCCGACCCCCATGTCGTTTGCCTCCTTGGAGCTGGCCTGCCCTTCATGGAAGGCTGAGCCCTTCCCCAGCCCAGTGGGGTGAATCATGAATGTCATGGATCTGCACCAACTGATATAGATGCAATTTCCCAGATTAGATGTGAGGGAAGGTCTGGTGGACTTCCTGGAGGAGGAACACAAGGTAAAGCAGTTCCTATTTTTACTTCTGTATGTTGCCACTGCATATGAAATCTGGGGTGGTGGTTGTGGGCCCAAGAAGGGAACCAGGCTATGAAGAAAGCATATAAATGTGCTGAAGATGGCAAAAGAGAAAAAGAGTCTCCATCCTTGAAGTTAGAGTTGACCCAACCAGGCCTGGAGCCAGCGTCCCTCTGGACCTCTCATGATTTATTGAAGACACATTTACTTGGTGTGTTTATCACTTGTACCTCACAGAATCCTAACTGATATACCATTAGAGGTTATCTGGCCCGACCTGTCCATTTAAAGAAAAGGAAACTGAGACCCCAAGGTGTGAGAGATCTATGCTTGGCTGCATGGATAGAGAGCCATGAACAGAATACTTGAACTTCATGTCCGGGCTATTTCTCAACACGTTATACTGTATTTATTCCTCTGGAGAGTGGCTACTGGTTTCCCAAGTCTCTAAAAAAATATCCATGGGTACCGATGGAGGCCCACTAACTTTACACCAAGAAAACAAGATAGGATCATGGGGAAGATATTTTTAGATAATAGTCATTCAGCGTTTCTCTAATTTGGTATATGGAAATGTTCATTCCCCAACTCCTTAGAGATGTTCTGTCTTCTGATTCCATTTGTTCATTCCATACCTACTTTGCTAGACACTAGAGCTAACATGGTGGTTAAAACATAAGTCTAAATTTAAAATATCATCATCCCCTTTCTGCTTCTGTAAAGTTGAATCTTCTTCCTAAAAACAGAGAAGGATCTCCAGGTCAACAAACAGAAATGAAGAGAGAAAGGACCTATAGCTAAGGAAAGAAAGCAAAATCTCTTTGGTCAGAGCCCGACAACAAAGCAGGGAGACAAGAAAGCTTAAAGAGCTGGTCTCCTCTGATGTGGCTTTGTCCCCAAGGGTCCATGAAGAGAAGAGATTGAAAGTTGCCTTTCCTTGCCAGGGTTTTGTTTGCTCCACTGGGACTTGGACAATTTGGCTCAGTTTTGAAGCATTTGGGAATTAATGCAGCCTTAAGCATAGCTGGACAGAGACAGGCTCCGATCCCTAGAAGATGAGGATAGATTGAGTGCCAATGGCAGAATCTCAGGGGAACGATTGTAAAGGTTCCAAGTTTAAGGTAAACAAGTTAAAACTTATATTTGGGAACTGCTTCCCTTGGGAATTCAGATTGCTTTGCAACTCCATTCATGGGTGGAATGTTTCCTAAGGCATCTGGGAAACTCACATTCCTCTTCTCTACTAGGATAGGCCTGGGTACTGCCAGAGCATTGCTTGAGACCATCTTAGTCTCAAGATTGGTCTAAACAAAAAGACTCTCTTTGATAATTGATGGTTTTGTTTTTGAATGAATCTGGTCTCTTGATAATTCAGAAACTCATCACAGCCTTCTTGGACTCCTCTACTGAGAAATAAGAGGAGACATCTATCTAGACCAAAATCTGACAAGGGCAACATGATTTCCAGCTCCCGGATACTGTAAATGTACTGTAGATGTATATGACGCCTCTGCTCCCAAGCTAACCTTTTAATAAGATTAAATGACATAAAAATAAACACTGAGGGCATTGTTAATACTTTTTGTACTGCTCACGAGTTTTCTCGTGTTTCACGTGCCATCTGTTAAAGACCGCATCACGAGATAATTTAATTAACGTGCAGTTTGCCCAGAAACCTGCGGTCCCTGGCGTATGTCTTAGAGATTTCTATGTGGTACGAAATGTGTTAACAAGGAAGAGAAGTTGTAGAAGAAAAGTCTGAGTATAAAGATGAGGAAGGTGTGATGCACCTGCCTTGCTTTGTAGCCCGGGATCAAAGCAGCGGGGAGTAGAGGATGAAGTGATTTCATGTGGTAGAGATCAAGAGGGAAGACTCTGGAAACAGACTACTAGCCCACTAACTAGCTGTGTGACTTGGCCAAAGTCCCTCACATCTGTGTTGTTCCATTTCATCCCTCTAACACGTTGTGATGAATGTCTCTGTGTCACAGACTTGTTATGAGGATTAAATAATTGAGTTAGTGGATGGGAAGTCCTTAAAACAATGCCAGGCATATAATAAGCACATGATAAGCACATCATAACTGTTAATCTTAAAGGATAAGATCTTTCTTAAAACCAACTGATCATCTCCTCTTCCTCCCACTGCCTCTATGAGTCTCCCTCCTCCTGTGGCACTGCACGGGCCTCCTTGCAGGAGGGTGGGGCCAAGACATTCTCCTTAATTTATGACCTTCTGAGACAGCTTTGGTGGTGGTCTATGCAGAAGATGAAGGCATCTGGAAGCAGGCACACTTCCTGAGCCATAGGTGGTACCCAGTGAACACTTGTTGAAGAGACCAGGGCACTGCTCTGCTAGAAACAAGAGGGAAAGTTGCTGAAGCCGTATCCAAGAAAGAGAGATGACTTAATGCTCAAACCTGGGAAGGCAAGATAACCAGGCACCCTTCTCAAACTCCTCATAATTATGGGTTTTTCCTTACTCACTCATGGAGGGGTAAGGAGAGAATGATGGGAAGAGGATGGGGGCAGGGCATTAATGTCTAGGAAGGGGAAAGGAAGCGGGAGCTGACCTTGAGATTCCTATCCTTTTTTAGGAAGAAAGTTACAATTTACAGAAGCAGGAAGAGAATGGTGAGGCTTCAATTTTACATTTGTGAGGCGGGATGGAGTCTGTTTTATCCAGCAAATTATCTCCAGGGCCCAGCAAAGTCTGTGCACAATAAATACACATACCTATTTTGTGTGTGCCAGTGAGCTAGGCACATGACATACTTCACATTCGACACCAGTTCTACCAGGTACATACTATAGTCCTCGCTGTCCGGATGTTATCTTGGCTCACGTCACTCTGTGATGAGCTGCAGGGCCATGTGTTTGCCTTTAAAGCCCCTGAACTTTCTGCTGCACCTGCTAACAGAGTTTTCTCTCAATTTTTTCAACATGAATTCAAGTTTAAACTGGGGATTCTGGATGTTCTACAAATAAACAGGATGGCAAGGGCACTGATTGTATTCTTCCCTTTTTAAAAAAGGATTGCATCGTGACTTCTCTAAACTTGGGCCGCACCCCTCTTCCTTTCCCCACATCACCCCAATTCCCAGCCCACACATGTTGTCCACGCACCCCAACCCAACTCTTTGTCACATCAGTGATTACGCATCCATCGTCAACCGTAATTTCCCAAAGCTGTGGGAAAAACAAACGTCGAGTGCGTTTGTAACCTGCGGGTGTCCTCGGTTCCAAAGCACGTTCTGGGCTCATTCTGCATTCTGTTCACGTTGTCATAGCCATCGATAAATACCGCCAGCCCGGCCTTATTCCTGGCCTCCACACTCCTCAGGATAGAGCAACTGCAAGGTCTAGTTCAGCTTACTTTTTGTCAAGAAATGCCATGTTCAGTTAAAATGGACAGAGCTTCCTCCAAACAGTGATTAGACTGAGATCCTCTCCTGGGACGTTTCGGCCATCCTGTCTCAAGCCATCCTGGTCATAGCTGGCCTTGTCTCCTGGCCTCAAACTGGGAGTACGATTTACCTCTGGTTCTCTTACCCTCCTCCTGCCCCATCCTTTAAAAAGGCATTGGTCTTTGAGTATTCTTCCCTTTGGAAGTCCCTAGATGCTATAAGACACAAAGCTGTTCAATTCAAGATGATGGCAGCTGTCCTCGGGTATGTAAGCCCCTTACCCGGCAGGGGCCACCACCCCAAGCAGCTAAGAGCTTGGTGAGGGGTTTATCACCCCCCACTTTGGGCAGCAACTACCTTGGAAAGGCCCCATAGCTACATGCTTGCCATTGGCTGGTTTAGTAGCATTTCTTCTCTTGCATTACAGTTACAATCCACTTATGTTACATATGTAGAAAGAAGGTTACGGGCATTATCCATTGAAATGCAGTGCCTGATATCAAATGTTGAGTAAGAAATAATTTGGTAGATCCATCTTTTTTTTTTTTTGGCTTTAATTGCTCTTCCTTGTGATTCCTATAGGAAAAAGGAATTATAAATAGTCACCCCTTGCCTTTATGGGCTGCTCTTATCTCATAACATAACACTGCACATGGTGCCCTGTCTCCTGCAGAGGGTCACAGGGAACAGCCAGCACTGGGGCGTGGCCCCCTTGCTCTGTTTGTCATTATCCGAACTCTGGTTGCCAGATTCCACATGCTGTTTACACTTAAGCTTTCACATCCAGTTTCCTCACCTCTTTAGGCTTTGCCGAGCACATGCCTGCCCTGCCTTTGGGGGAATATTTAAGTGCAGCATGTAGGACACTGCAGTGTGAAGTTCTGTGTTGGCAACCCTACGTAGTGTTAAGAAAATTCACCCTATCACATCAAAATTGTGGTTATTTTACACACTGTCAACACCAATGCTTGATTCCTAATGGATGCTTTTCTTCTTTCAAGCTGGGATAAACTGGCCCAAATCCTCACTGGGTCTCCATTTTTTACTTTTCTTCCTTTTTGCTGCTTGCCTGCTGCCGTTCTTGGGTTTATACCAGACACGCAGCCTTGTCTGCTCATTTTAGGCTACTTCTTAACTCCCTTCACACTATATTTTTTTATATGACCTCCACCTATTATTTCCAAAAGGAGCCTCCTGTCACTGGAGCCATGATAGGCCTCTTTTCCAGTGTGTTCCAAGGCAAGACTCTCAGATTCAGCCTCACTTGGTATCTCTTAACCTTTGCCCTTGGCATCCAGACAACTCTTCGATTCTCAGGATGCTCACCGCTGAACTTCCTGTCTATACAAACGCGTCTGGGGAGCCTCTTGCTCCTCCAGCCTGCTTCTTCCTCCTCCCAGAGCTTCCCTTTCCCTTTCCATGCTGAGCAATTATTCTTATTAATTATTCCAGCTAGCAGTAATTATCAGCAGTACATGCCCCAAGCCACATTAATAACAGAAATCTCTAGGACACTGAGGAATCAGCTGGGAGGCCCCCTCCGCCTTCTGATTTGCAAGTTATGCTCTCTGCTCCCCTCCCACCATGCCTATGCTTTGCTCATACTGGTCCCCAGTTGCTGCATCCTCCAGCTCTGTTTGATGGTGCAATAAAACAAGGACTATGTAAGCTAGACCTGTATGGTTATAACTATGGTGCAATGGGAGGCATCTGAACCCTAGCACAATTGAAAGCTGTCCTTAAGCAGCCCTCAGAGTTGAGTCCTTGAACACTCTATGAATCCTTCCACCCTCATTTGCCACAGTTCTTAATTTGCATGTGCTTTACCCATTACTCCTTTGTCTTGTCTGTCATTTGTAAATGGTTTAAAATCTCAATACAGGTCATTGCTGTATTTAAAGTAATGCTCTTGATTTGTTGGGAAAATTTTTTAAATCTATTTGGTTTACATAAATGCTCAGGAAAAATAACTTATTAAAGAAGTTTGCTAATCACCACATGGAAAACTGTGTTAAGGATGGCATTCTAAAAACTGGTGAACTGGCCCAAGTCACCCCAATATTTCCGAAGGAAAAGCCAATGACTAGCCTCATTGACAAATAGGTAGAATTAGTTTAGAACAGTTTTTATTTCTTCCCAAAGTAACTTCATGTACTAAAAGGAACGTGTGCTTGAGAAATGAGATGCTGTGTTTCAGTAACGTAGCTCCTCACAGCAATTTGGAAACCATCTGCCTGTTGGAATCTTCTTTTTTCAGTCCAAAGCAACAAAGTTTGAACACTTGGATATAGTGTCAACTCTGACTTACTGCGATTGCAAACCATCAGCAAGTTTCCAGAGAGGTTGCAATGCAAGGTGCTAATTTGCAGATGTTATAGCAAAGATCTTATTACTAAACCACTACAAACCACATGTGGCGATGGTAAGAATCAGGTGGAAAACAGAAAATGTTTAGCATTATCAAAACAGTTGTTGCCACCAAGCGAACAACAAAAGAGATAAGGTAGTTTTGTTCTTTCTTTCTTTCTTTCTTTCTTTCTTTCTTTTTCTTTCTTTCTTTCTTTCTTTCTTTCTTTCTTTCTTTCTTTCTTTCTTTCTTTCTCTCTCTCTCTTTTCTTTCTTTCTTTCTTTCTTTCTTTCTTTCTTTCTTTCTTTCTTTCTTTCTTTCTTTCTTTCTTTCTTTCTTTCTTTCTTTCTTTTCCTTCCTTCCTTCCTTCCTTCCTTCCTTCCTTCCTTCCTTCCTTCCTTCCTTCCTTCCTTCTTTCCTTCCTTCTTTTCTTTCTTTTTTCAAGATGGGCAGGACAAGGAGGGGTATGTGAAGCAATCTGGAAAATAAAATATTTTAAGAGTGACACTATTTCTCATAAAGACACTTCAAAGAGCACAGTAAGAGGAAGCCTGCCTCATTCCGACATCATGCATATTGGCTCCAGCATGAAATATCGATGCATAATTGTTGAGGCCAGTGGTAAAAATTCAGTCCTTTGCAAATTTATTTAATTTAAATAAGCTTTCTCAACATTGGGGGAATATGTTCTCTCAGTGTGCTTCATTAGTGTAGCTTACACCACAGAACTGGCTGTATTGAGAAAGATTGCACCATTATCAAATAATTAGGAATGCCTTAGCAGGTGCATACACTTACCTTAGTAATTAAACCCTTGTTAAAACACCAAAATCCAGAGACTTTAAATGGTTACAGCATCCCAAAGGAGGTAGCCCAGAAAGTGATTCTATAAGGTAGTGTCATGTGGGAACAGGGATATTGAGCAGAGTCTCTTTTCCTCTTGGGATGCTTACCAAGCACATCTGTGCACATCATGAGATGCAATAAAAATCGCAATGACAATGCTAGACAAACACCCACTGCACAAGATGCTGGGCAGACCTGGTGCCATCCTGCTTGGAAGCAGACACCGTGTGAGTGGGCGCTGTGCTGCCATTGTTTCCAGCACGGGTCATGAGACAGAGAAGAAATAAAAATGAGAATCTCTGAATAGCCTACTCCTTCACTTTAGAGAGAAAAGGGGAGCCGCCACAACTGCTTTCATAAAACTTAACTGAAGTTTTTCTTTGGCAAAATACAAGGGTTGGATTGCTTTTTTCTTTCTCCACAATGGCTTTTGAGGTATAGGGCCATGCAAATATGAAAGCAGCCACCAATCAGCCAGCACTCAAAAGCAGTTCCCTAAAATCTTGCTGCTGGCAAGATTCTTAGAGTGATCCATATAATTACAAATTAGATCCATTTACTGGGGTCTGGTTGCCTATGCAAGAGCTTGCCTTCCATATATAAATATAATTGTGATAAATCTGGACTCAACAGCCATGGGGCATTCTGAAGATGATATCTAGGGGTTGCCATGACAACTCCCTAGAATTCCTGCTGTCTTTTCATGGTGGAGTTCCTAGGTAAAGCCTAGAAGGCACTTGAAATAAATCATCAAAAGGTAGGACAGCTGGAATTTGTCCATGGAAGAAATCCAAGCATGTGAATCCATAAGTCCTGTGGTAAGGAGGTTGTCACTTGAGGACAGATTTCCATCACTTTGTGGAATTTAAGCTGAGCGTCTAAAGCAACAGGATTTTTATGGAGCTTGGTATTCCTAAGGCTGAGATAGTACGGTATTAATTCTAAAAGTCCCAGTCAGCCACTGACATCATAACTTCCTACATTCCTGGGACATGCACCGACCTCAGGAGTTCTGTGGGTCCAGCCACGTGACAAAAGTTATTGTCAACCCCATAAACGGCAACTGACCCTCACGTGTAACTGTTTTCACGAGAGATCACTTTTGGTCTGCAAGGCTTCCTGACTCCAGCCGTGAGGTTAGGTTGGTAATTACCTTCTAATTCTGGTCATGGGGCTCGTCCAGCTGGGTCCTAGTGAGCACCACCATTCATTTGCTCTGAGACCTTGGGAAAGTCTATGGTTATTTTCCACATTTGTGTAAAGGGATAAAATACCCTGAGCTAAATTGGTAATTGTGAGAATTGAATATAATATAAATGTAAAACATCAAACACAATGCCTGGCATTTAACAAACAATCAGGAAATTTCCTTCTTTCTTCCTCCTAATAACAAAAATCATGGTATAAATGTAATTATTTTTCAACTTTAGAATCTGCAGATCATCAGGCATTTTCTTGAGACTCGATTACTCGGCCAGGTCAGTAGCCCTAGTCCAATGTGCACATAACAGTGATGTAAGTTTTCAAAGGGCGAAGGGAAGTGGTAGTTGTTCTATCAGAAGTGTCAGCAGACACACAGATCTCATGTGACATTTTAAGTGATATACAGATGAGAATCCCAGAGTGTTGGAATCATCCATATCTTCGTGCCCTGAATTGAGGAAGCTTGCGGTTATGCCCCTTTACTCTGTCCTGAGTGAAGAAAACGTTGAAGTAACAAAAAGAAGATGACAGTTGTTTGAAATTGTGTTGCGACTCTGGACCTGCAGGGGATATTTCTAACATGTTATTCAACCAACCAAAGCATCATTTTCACATGTAAAATAGTACATCTGCTAAAGCAAACAACCCGTTTATATTCTTAAACTTTGCTGACATACATTCAGAAAAGTACACCAAATGTAAGTATATAGCTTAATGAATTTTTACAGACGGTAATGTCATATTTTAATATCATTATGTATACTCTCTTATAATGAGTTAACTTTTTTGGTCTTTGGATGTTATCAAGATTTTAGAATTCAAGGGTTTAGAATTCAAAATTTTAGAATTGAAGAGTGTTTTACTTTCCTCTTTCATAGTTTAAGTTAACATACAGTAATTTTGCCCTTTCAGTGTAAATTCTAAGAATTTTAACACATGTATAAATTTATGCCACCACTACCATAATTGGGATACAAAATAGTTCCATCACCCCCCACACCTCCTTGTTCCACAAGAGAAAATGGTGAAATTAAGAGATGCAGTAAACACGAAACGCATGAGGTTGCTGCTGGTGCGATATGGTACGTTGTTTTACAGCAAACTTTTTTTAATCCTCACCCAAGTGCATGTCTTTCATTGCCTTCTTTAGAAAAAGAGGAAGGGAGAGAGAAACATCGATGTGAGAGAGAAGCATTAATTGGCCGCCTCCCAGAGGCGCCCAGACCAGGACTTGTACACGCCCACACCGGGGACCAAAACCGCAACCCAGGCACGTGCCCGGACCAGATATCAAACCAGGCAAACTTTTGGTTACAGGACAACGCTCCAGCCATCTGAGACACACCAGCCAGGGCAGCAAACTTTTAAAATAAATGTAAAGGAAGGGGTGCACTTTAAAATAATGATAAATAGTACAGTATAATAAATACATCAACCAGTAACATGGTTTTTTATTGTCATTATCAGTATTACGTACTGAACATAAATGTATGTGCTATACTTTTATACCACTGGGCAATGGAAAACTCTGATCTTGATTGTAACCTTACGGACCATGGTTGTGTATGCGGTCCCCTGGTGAATGAAGCATTATCGTGTGGCACCTGCTTGTATACGGTTCGGTACTTTCTATGGTTTCAGACACCCACTGGGGATCTGGACACATGTCCTCCTTGAATAAGGGGCGACTACTATAGCTAGTTTTGAATGACTGTACTCGTACGTAAAGCTGTAAACATTTGTATGTATGTTTTGTGTGAACATGTTTCCATTTCATCAGGATAGGTATGCAGGGGTGTGATCGCTGGGTCTAAACTGCTTTGTCTAAGCTCACCTAGCATTACGGTCTACCTTATCTTGATTAATAAGCCACTTCCTTTCTCAGATAGACAGAGCTTCAGATTTGGGAGAGATGGAAATAGTCTCTGATGGTCTTCAGATCAGAAAACTTAGTTTTTGTAATTTGCCATTCTCTTTGGTTCTTATTACATAGGAAACTTTTCTATTATAGTTATAAACATAACAGACATGTTTTAAAAATTCCCTAATTGAAAACATCCCTCTATATATTTGAAAGTAAAGTTGCTGACATTATTATGTTGTATTACTATTTCAGCATCTGTCTCCTAAGAACTCGATGTTCTTCCATTTAACTACATTACCATTATCACATGAAAGAATTGCAAGATTTGTTTTAGGTTGGTAGTTATTTTTCTCTTAATACATTGAATATTTTACTCCACTCTCTCCTTGCTTGCATGCTGAGAAGTCAGATATTCTTATCATTGCTTTTCTATAAGTAAGGTATTTCTTTCTTCTGTTTTCTTCTAGTATTTTTTTTTAGTCCTTATTCTAGTAGGACTGAAAATTATATGCCTATGTGTCGTATTTTGACATTTATCCTGCTTGGTATTCTTGAGCTTCCTGGGTCTGTGGTTTGGTGTCCAGCATTATTGGAAGGGAATTCTCAGCTATTATTACTTCAAGTATCTCTATTTTTTCATTTCTCTTTCTTCTTCTTCTTCTTCTGATATTCCCATCACTCATATTACACCTTTTGTAGTTGTCTCACAGATCCTGCATATTCTGTCCTGGTTCCTTAAGTCTTTGTTTTCTTTGCTTTTCAGTTTTCGAGGATTTTATTGATATATCCTCCAACTCATTGGTTCTTTCCTCAACTGTGTCCAGTCTACTAATAAGCCCATCAAAGTAATTCTTATTTTTATCTCTAGCATTTCTCTTTGACTCTTTCTTAGAATTTCCATCTCTGCATACATTGCCCATCTGCTCTGGCATGCTGGCATGATGTATCCATCAGAGCCCTTAGCATATGAATCACTATTGTTTCAAATTCCCAGTCTGATAATTCCCACATTTCTGCCATATCTGAGTTGGGCTCTGATTCTTGCTCTGTCTCTTTCAACTTTTTTTTTTTTTTTGCCTTTTAGAATGTTTTGTAATTTTTTTTTTTTTGATAGCTGGACAGGATGTACTGGGCAAATGAAACTGCTGTAAATAGGCCTTGTAGTAATGAGGTGATGAGGAAGCACCTTACAGTCCTTTGATTAGGTGTCAGTCTTTTAGCGAATCTGCGTCTCTGGACTGTAAGCTTCCTAAGTGCTCCGTATACTCCTCCATCCCCTCTCACCAGGCAGGACCAGATGGCTAGCACAGGCTGGAGGTGAGTATGTCCCTCTCTCCAGGTAGGTCTGGCTTTGACAGAACCCCAGCAGGTTAGGCTCTAGTAGTCAATTAGTTTGTTCTGTGAGAAGACCTTGTTAAGTGCTCTAATGTATTCCAAAATGGTTACTTCTCTCTTCCCCCGGCTGGAAGCAAAAGGGAATATTTCTGTGATCTTCATTGTGAGAATCTCATTGAACTCAAAAAAGTATGGGGCCTTATGACAGGGATCCCCTGGGGTTTTTGGCTCTCAGACTTTTCCACATGGAGCCTCTCGCAGTTCGTCACAGTTTTCCTGCATTGGCACCAGCTCCTGCTGAGGTTTCTGACCCTAGGGTTTCTGCTTTGGGTAGTTGTAGCCACCTGTCTGCCTCTCCAGTCTTGGGGCAGCAGTGTGCCCTCTGACCTTCCTTTATTTTTCGATTTAAGAGAAATTGTTAAGTTTTCAGTTTATTCAGCTTTTAACTTTTTAGGATGGAGGGCTGAATTTCAATCTCCTTACATGCAGGACCAGGAGCAAGAAGTCCCTAAGACTGCTTTTAAAATGTCATCTATGTACAAATTCCTCCAGTTATCCCAAAATGACTTTAAAACTCGGGGATCCAATTAAGTCTCACTCTTTATATTTTGTTGACACGTCTCCGTATTTCCCTTTAGGCTAAAATAACCACTCCCCTGCCCATTTTTTGTGTTTAAGATACTGAATCTTTGAGAATCCAGGCCAATGATGTTGTAGAATAACACATAGCCTATATTTATTTCCTCATCTTTAGACCTAGGTTAAACATATGGCAAGCATACTACATAAGCTTACTATGTGCTTCCCTTTCCATCACATAAAGAGGCACATACTGACCATTTTGTCTTTGCTAACTTTCTTACGTGGTATTCACAATATTTTTCCATCATAAAAACACATTTTCACTTTTGCAATTAATAGGTATTCTGTAGAGATACTTTAAGTCTGTATTAATATTCTCTTCCCCACCGAATGGTTTTAGCACCCATCAGTGATGCTTGCCTAATATCACTAATTATATTGCAAAATGGTGATTTTCTAATTCTATCATTTTTCTACATTTATTATAAAGCATAGCTGCTGCCTCCTTTTGTTCCTGCCTTCCCCATGTCATCTTGGATTCATGAAATCTTTTTGTCTTATTTACTCATTATTCTTTCAGTTGCTCAAATTGTCTCCAATTCGGTCAGTGAAGATTCCTTCAAGCCAGTTCCTATGGCTTCCTGTGTCCTTTTGACATGATCTCATTAATCTTTGAGCACTGCATTGCTTTCTGGCACAATAAGACATCCTAGGTTCACCTTGTACTTTCTCTGCCCCAGCTATGAAATCAGCCAAGGCTGGAATGTAATTTAGAAACCAGGATCTGGGGCACAGATGATGCCTTTGTTGCACACAGTTTTTAAGCAGTTTGCCCCACCACTCTCCAGGACCAAGTCTTGTGCATCCTACCTAAAGCAAGCTTCCCAAAGCCGCGCCAACCATGTCTCTCCATTCTCACTGTCACTGCCCATTTATCCCCTTAGGTCTGGTTTCTGCCAAAACCTCTGCACAGGCCTCCTCGCCTCTTAATCCTCAAATCCACGGCAACATGATTCCTACAACAAGGTGAGGGGAGCAGTGGGCTTTGGAGTTATACAGGCTGGAGCTTTGAATCCACCTCAACTGCTGTACCCACTGCATGACCTTGGGCAAATTGGTAAGCTTTTCTAAGCCTCTGTGTTCTCATCTGAAAAGCAGAGATAAGAGTACTTACTTTAGAGGAAGTGAACATTAGGCATAAGATGTACATCTCCTACATCTATGAAAACCAACTCAGCAAGCACTCTGCCTCTTCCAAAGACCCTGCCCTGCCCACATCCACTGGAAGGAGAAACAGCATGTTAGAGATGTTACGGATGAGTGGGGTTGCAGGTTGGGTGGGGGTTACATAGTGCAAAGAGCGAGAGAGAGAGAAAGAGAGAGAGAAAGAAAATGAGAGGGGAAAACTGAAGTTCGTCGGTATTAGTCAATGAGGCTAAAATGTCATGATGCAGACTTGCTGCCAGCTGACCAAAGGTCAGTGTGCAGAGGAAACTGCTGGAGAGAGAGAGAGGGGCAACTGGAGACGGCACCATGCTCTGCCTCCGCCTGCCATGCACGCTCCCCTCCCTCCCTCGGAGGACTTGCCATCTTCAGTCTCCTCTCTCCAGTATATTCGGCCCTTTTTTCTATATTAGCTCTACTCTAAAAACGCAAAGCCACACTTATCATCTCTGCTTCTTTGAAAAACATCCTTCCTGGGTTCCGCATTCCTTCTAGCCTCCATTTCATATTTCAGTTTCTCTCCCCACTAACGTATTTTGAAAGCGCGGTCTACGGTCCCTGGCTGCACTTTCTACAACTCAGTGAAACTTCTGCTATGATTACTGCTTACTTTATTCTTATTTTTTTACATAATTTTTAGTTGTATTTTTTCCATCACCATTTATGCCCCCTACACCCTCTTCCACCTCCACCCCCCCCCCGGCCTTGCTATCACCACACTGTTGTTCATGCCTGTGAGTTCTTTTCTCTTTTTCCTTTTTCGCTCCATCCCTCCACACACCCCCACTGCCAGAGCTGTCAGCCAGCTCTCTATCTATGAGTCTGTCTCTATTGCTCCATCTAATTCATATTTTTGTCTTATTTTACTTGACCATTCTCTTTTTATTTTCCTCCTATCTCTCTGACAGTCTTTCTCAATCTTTTTCACAATTTATCCTTCCTCTGTTTCAACCCCAAAATGTCAGTAGGTCCCCCAGGAGGTGCCCTTCAGTAACCTGGGTCTACTCTTCTCACACTGCCCCTGGATGACTTTTTCTGCATCCAGGGCTTTAGGTTACCACCTTTACATGAATAATTCCCACATCTTCATCTCTGATTCAAAGCTCTGTTGAACTCCTGACCCTTATTTCCACCCTATCTCCAGAATATCTCCACTTGGATGACCCCTAAATAAATAAGTCACTGTGTCCAAACTGTACACAACACTTTTTTTTGTTGAAAACCTAATTGCCTTTCTATATCCTCAATCACCATCCTCTACTCAGTCAGTCATTCCAGAAGACAGAAATTACCCCAAATTTTCCTATATATACATTGCTGACATCTTGAAGGCTTTTCTATCTTAATTGCTCTCAAATGCTCTCTCTCTGGACCTCTCTGTTTCCCCCGCCTTCTCAGGCTCCCACCATTTCCTGTCTGGCTTACTGGTGTTTCTCAGATCCCAGTTGGCCCCTCTGTTTTCCACAGAGATGCTGAAGGGGGGTGTCTAGACTGCACATCTGATCTTGTCACCGCTCTGCTGAAAACTTTTCACTTTTCCCCATTGAATAAAGTTCAAAATTCTTGTCCAAGACCTTGCAAGACACTGATCATGATCATCCTCTTCTACATGAAACTTTTGCTGTACCCACGCAGACTTCCCTCCCCTTTGCTATTTCTTTTCATCGAATTCCGTCTTTGCATCACACTCTCATGTGTCTAGTAATCTTTTAAAATTGTGAGTCAGACGCTCCCCTGTCCGAGACCTGCTAGTGGGTTCCCGGCGCACCGAGAGTAAAACCCAAGCCCATGAGCCAGTTCTCAGTCCTGCAGGGCCCAGCCTGCCTACCTCTGTGACTCCATTTTGTACCTGCTCCTTCCTCGCCCTCTCTGCCTGCACCACACTGGTCTTCTCTCTGGTCTTCGGTCACAAGCAGCTTTATCCTCTTGATATTCAGACTAGCTGTTCCCACTGCCCAGATTCCTCCTGCTGATCTTCACCTGGCTGGCTTCTTATTGTCATTCAAGTCTCAGCTCAGATTTTATGTCTTAAAGGAGCCTTCTTAGATCTCCTAGTTGCTACTAGTCACTTCTGTGAGTTTGGCAGTCCAACTGACCTGAGTTTGAAGTCAACCCTCTGCCACTTACTAGCCGTGTGGCCCTGGGCAAATTTATTGACCTCTCTGTGCCTCAGTTTCCTCATCTATAAAACTGAGAATGTAATACTTTCTCCAGAGCATTATTGTTAATCATAAATGAAACTAATGTGTGATTCATGGAAAGCGGTTATCATGTTAGAACAGTGTTTTACAAAGGGTGGCTCTGAGTGTTATTTTTTTAAGATTTTGTTTATTTTTAGAGAGAGGGGAAGAAAGGGAGAAAGAAAGGGAGAGAAACATCAATGCGAGAGACAAATATCAATCACTTGTCTCATGCACACGCCCTGACCAGGAACCAAACCAGCAACGCAGGCATGTGCCCTGACTGGCAATTGAACCAGCAACTTTTTGGTTCATGGAATGATGCCCAACCAACTGAGCTACATTGGCCAGGGTTGAATATTTTTACTTTGTTCAATATCATTGTCAATGTAGTTAGTACTCATTGTATTGTGTAACTTCTGTGGTCCAAAAGCCTCAAAAGAACTTTATTTCCTCTAGCATCTAAAAACAAAACAAAACAAAGCACACACTCAAACATTAACACAGAATAAACCCTGGAAGACTTTTTAGTCTGGCTCTACATTTTTCAGATTTATCTTCAACTGCTCTTCCTTCCAAACTGCGTTCAGCCAATCTCAGCTCTTTCTGAGATCTTGTGCTTCCGCCTTCATTTTCATAGAACATGTAGACGGTAGCAATTCTACTCACCCTGTATTTCTTGCTTGTCTCCCTTTCTTCATCTCTCAGCAAAGACCTTGCACAGTCACCCATATTGGAAGGATCTCTTCTTATTCTAAACGGTTCAATACATCATCTTGAATATCAGGGGAACCTCAAGCTCAATGCATTTTGAACTGAACACATTGTCTTTCCTAATCAAGTCTATTCTTTTTTCGTGTTATAAGTCTGAGTGAAAATGCCATTGTCCACCTGTAACCTTCGTCAGAAATATAAGTGTTAATGGGGGCCCCCCCATCCTTCGCAGGTCTTGATGAATTCACCTCCTAAACTACTTAATTTACCTCCTAAACATTTGTTTTTGCAAATGCATTGCTTCTGCTCCATTATTAGTTTGATCTAGCTCAGACCTTCACCATCTCTTCCTTCCCGCCGGCAGAGTCTTAGCTCTGGACTCCCTACCAAGTTTCCCGCTCACGCTGCCCACAGAGCGCATGCTCTGGAGCAGAGCTCTGGCCGTCTCCTCCGCCTTCCTGTTCAACACCTGTCAGGGGCTCGTCGTGTTTAGAACTGAGCCATGGTCCTTAGCATGATGCCCAGGCCCACTGCTCTTTCCCTGTTTCTCAAAATAATGTATTTATTCCCTCCACACCCCAAGCTACATTATTGATGCTATTTCCTCTGCCTAGATGTTCTTCCCCACTTTTGTCACCTAAATAACGCCCCACCCCCCAAAAGACTTGTTTGTTTCCTCCTTAGTGTAAAGGCAATACATTTTAATTAGGAAATTCAGAGAAGCAAGTGAAGAACACAAGACGCTATACAGAGAGGAGAAATACTGACGTTTTTTTCTACATAGTAACTACACAGTAAACCAACAAAATTATGGTTTTTATTAAAGTGAGATATGCTTTACCTAGTATTCCATAACTTCATTTTTTTGCTTAGTCATGTTATTAATGACTTTGTATCATTTAATATTATGTTCTAATGTTAAATTGTGATGGCTACATGGAAGTCTATTGTGTGGCAGTATTATGAGTCATTTAATAGGTCTATTTTTGGATATTTACATTATTTCCAATATTACATAATTATAAGCAATACTGTGATGAATATCCTTTTTGATGACATTTTTAAACATAAATTTTAATTCCTTTTATATAAATTTCCAAAGGTGCATTTGCTGAATCAAGAGATATGCAACATTTTGCCCTGGCTGGTGTGGCTCCATGGACTGAGTGCTGGTCTGTGAACCAAAAGGTTGCTGGTTTGGTTCCCAGTCAGTGCACATGCCTGGGTTGTGGGTCAGGTCCCCAGTTAGGGGCATGCGAGAGGCAACCAATCAATGTATCTCTTGCACACTGATGTTTCTTTCCCTCTTTCTCCCTTTTTCCCCTCTCTCTAAAAATAAATAAATCAAAAATTTTTTAAAAAAGGTATGCAACATTTTAAGAATTTTGGTGCAGATTGCCAAATTTTTCTCAGAAAGGCTGTAGCAATAATGAAATGACACTTTCCAGCTAGATGGGTAAAATGGAGATCTTATTTCATTTTGTTTTTCTTTTTACTGAAGTTAAACATTTCTATGTATTTGGTAGTCATTTTTATGTCTTCTTTTGTGAATTTCTTTTTAGCGTTCTTTTTTCATTTTTCTATTGTAGTGTTTAACTTTTAAAAAGAAATGTGAAAAAAAATCACATCATTAACACTGTTGTATGATGAAAATATTTTGCCATATTGGTTTGCCTTCCAGGTTTACTTGTGCTGTGTGACATAGTCACTAGATGCAATAACCAAACTGCCTGGGCTTGCACCCAAGCTCTAATGCTTATAAGCTGTGTGACCTCAGGCACGTTACTTAACCTCTCTGTGCCTCAGTTTTTCTGTTGTAAAATAAAAGCATTAATAGTACCTATCTTATAGGATTGCTATGAGGATTAAATGAGCACTATATAGTCAGTGTCCTGAAAAATGTTTGGCACATATTAAGTGCTACATGATGGCTAAGTTAAATCACGAACAGTTCCACTCAGGTGCCGTCCCTTCAGGAAGCCATCTCTGAATTACTAGTCAAGTAAGAATAGGTTATCTGTCCTTCTAGAGCAGTTTTCTTAACACTGCTAATTTTATAATGATATATTTATAGACCAGTCTTCCTCGATAGGCTGGAAATGAACATGGTGATCAGGAATTGCCTTATTTATCATTCTATTCCCAATGTCCATCACAGGCCTTTATCAGGTAGGTGTTCACAAAATGTCTGTGAAATAGTACCTCAGAACCACTCACATGGCACACATCTCACATTCCTTTGTTGTTATTGTATGTGTATTTAATTAGTTCTCCAACTAGATCCTGCATTTCTTGGGAGCAAATACTCATACTATTTTCTCTACCAGACCAAGCTCTGAGCCTAAAATATACTGTGTGCTAAACAAATGGAGGACCGCAGGAAAGAAAGGTTGCAAGGGAGAAAGGGGAAATTTTTAAAAAGAGAGGCAGGAAGGAAGAGCAGTGTTCACATTAAGTACAGGTCACATGCAGGCCCCTGAGGCCCTATCTTGGAGGACGATGCCCCTGGTTCCTGAGTCTGACCTAGCCAAGTCAATGGTCAAGTCCACAGGCCAAGTAGAAAGAGATAAACGCCAGAAACCCGTATCTCGTGAACTGCGGATGTCCACTCAAGTCTGTGTGGTTTTAGTCAATGACACTGTTCTCGGGCACCATGCCGGCCCCCAACAGCAGCTCCCTCCTTCCTTCCCTGCACAGGTGCTTTCCCCAGGGCACTCTCGAGCCTGAGGGTCTGTGAATGGCTCATACATAACCCAGATTGAAAGGCTTTCTGAATGCGGTGATCCAGAGCATATATTACACTAGGGGTCTCAAGCCTATTCCTGGCCTGAGTCAAAACAGGTGTCAGTCCGGACATCTGTGTTTCTTCCATTGAAAACACCAAGTTTATGTTCAAAGCGGTTTCATAGTTGTGACAGCCAAATTGATCAAAAACTCATTTATCTTAAGTGATGACATTTTTTTACTCTTTGAATATCCTGGTAGCCAAAGTTTGTGCATATGATTCCAGCTTGTAGTTATTTCTGTAACCCATTCACTTATTCACTTAACAAGTCATTCTAAAAAGAAAATGTGCTTCAGCCCGTGAAAGGCACTAGGGATACAGTTAAAAAGTCAAATGGAAGAGGACTGCCCTTGGGTTCTTAGCACAAGAGTGGCAGATTGACAAGTCAATTTTGATTAGAATGCACTTTTGTAAGCATTTTAATAGGGTTATGTTCTAGATGTTATTGGAACACAGAGGAAATGTGTATCAATCTTTCAGAGGTGGGAAAGGAAGGTCACGGAAAGTTCTATGGGGGAGATGAGACTGGGCTGAATTTTGAGGAAACATTTATTTATCCCTTCATTCAACATATATTTACTGGCATTAATAAAAAAGAAAAGGATACAATCCGTGTAGGCATGAAATTCATTTGTCAGCAGCAGACAACGTATCGTTCCTAAACACATGGAACTAATTATTATACCATTGAAAGAGGATTTGTAAAAAAATGAAGCAGGCTGATGTGATAAAGAGCGAGAGGAAGCAGAGAGACCAGATCATTCATGATCGATGTGGGAGCTAATTCAATTCCAAGCCAAACACTGAGTACACACATGCCCCAGGTACTGTGTTCATCACCGCAGAGCCTGGACTGGAGTGGCTGCTGTGGGAATGGGAAGAAGGAAATGGGAGCAACAAGTACAGTGAGGGGAAGACTCAGTATGTGGAAGTGATGGAGATGCAGGTGTGAATGGAAGAAGACTGGTAGAAGATTTCAAACAGTAATAGGAAAGGTGGGAGAAGAAATGCTTGTTTGGAGCAGAAAGTATTGAGGGCTAGAAGAAAAGAGGGCCTAACACGTAAAAGATCTGTAATAAGTGGACGAATGGATAGATGGGTGGGTGGGTAGGTGGGTCGATGGATAGATGGATCATACAGTGGTAAATGGTGTAGGGAAATCAAGGTACGCTGCACTCCCATTATATTTTGTCCCAGTGGGGAGTAAAGCAAAAAAATATATTTATTTCTTGACATTTTTATCTCTCACTCACTATCAGCTCCTTAGGGGAAATATTGTTTCCCTAGGCATGGCACCATGCCTGACCCCCTGGCTCTATAAATGTACAAGCATTGACTGCACACTCTAACTGCCCTTCCTCTCTTTCAGCTGCAATTTCACTGCCTTTTTATGCCTGCTGACGATGACTCTCCATTGGCAGGCCAGTGAAGCACTCACTTTTCACCCATGATCCACCACTGATTCTCTCCTCCTTGGCTGACGAGTCTTATTGCATATACTCACTGATTTAATCTCCCAGGCGCAGGGACCTGGCTGTCAGAACCAGGAAGCAGGATTCATCACACAGCCTCCATTTCGGTACAAGGAGCCCATTTAGAAACCGCCAGTGCCTACACTCTGAAGTGTACAAATTCTTAGGTCAGGATGAACATCAGGCTTATCAGAGATTGTAGCGGCCTCACATAATTGGGCCAAATTGTAGTTTATTAAGCTAGTTTTCATCATGGTGACTCCTGTTAGGGCAGCTATAGTTAAGGGTCTGTCAGTTTTTCCATTATAAGACCCGGTTTCAGAGGCTTATAACTGCCACAGAAATTCACCGCTGTCTGAAACTTGACACATTAGAGTGCTTGGAGCCTTTGGGTATATTTTGAAAATAAGAATAAAATAAAAATGATGGGGTTATTTCATTGAGATATGTGGCCTCAGCTTGCTAGCCTATGAGGATTCTATAACAAGCCGACCTTAGCCCAGCGGTGGACAGTGAGCTGATATGATACAAACATTTCCACATTTTCCTCATTGTCATTATGCTCCATCTCGTCAGTAATCTCCTTGTTAAAGAGCATGCATTGACATGATGGACAATAATGGCCCCATCGCTGTTAGCATTGCTATCACAGAGTAACCAAAGTTTCAAAAGGTCCTGTACATCACACATAAATTGACTGTATACAAGGTTGTGGAAATGTTTTTGATAGAGCAAGGATCTGATCATATACCCCCCAATCAATTCTGTGGATGGCTATAAAATTTGTAGGTATCATATTGCTGTTACTTTGGGGGGCTTGAGTTTACATGGACATTAATAAAATAACTATTTTCTTTTAAGTTCTTTGCTTGCAGTTAGGACGTGTGGCCAGCAGCTGATCTGTGGTACTCTGGTTAGTGCCTTGTGTTCCAGACTACAGCTTTTCCCATAGGACAGGGTAACAGAGGAAATAATGAGCACACACCTTCAACCTTTTACCTAGACTGAAATAAATACCGATACACAATTAAAGCGAGATGTAAAGAAATGGGCACCTAAGTAAAACTTGGCACCTAATTAGTAAACAGTTTTATCAGCCACTAACCTTGAGTTAACCTTGAGCCTGAAGCATGTCACCTACTAATACTTTGCTCTAGTACAGTGGTTAGAATGTGGGCTCTGGCGCCAGATGCCCAGGCTTACAAATTCCCATTCGACTGTCTACTCACTCTGAGCAAGTTGCTGAGCTACTGAAAGTCTCTGGTCCTCTTTCCTAATCTGTAAAATTGGAATAACAATAATACCTACCTCACAGAGTTGTTATGAGGACTAATTAAGAAGATATATGTCTAGTTCTTCCTCATGAGGAAAAAAATTTGAGTGTGCCTATCTCATTACATGTATAAAATATACATACATTTATAAATTGTGCCACTAAACTAAAATATATACCTTATATAACATACACAAAAATGGAAATTTAAGTGATCAAAATAAATAGTTTTTTTAAGATTTTTATTTTGTTTTATTAATAACACAGAACATATTTTTGCACTCAGGGAAAATTATTATGATACTTAAATGACATTTATATTGTTATATTGAACTAATGTTTTTATAAGAGCAATGCAATTAAAATAATTTTTAAAATCTTGCTTTACTGCATTGATGTAATTTATTTGAATGTTTCTACTTTGTTTTAGTGACTGTCGCAGCCTAAAATATGCTTCGCTAAGAGATGACTATCCAAGTGAAATAATTAATTTCTGCCTATACTTACTAAAATTTACAACCTATATATCAAGTGTGGACATTTTTTGTTAGGGTTTAATTAGTAATCATTCTCTGGTTTCAGTCAGTTATTTTTGAAAATAATCAGAAATCATTATATTTTACTGAACAGGTTGAAAACATTGAAGTTCTCCATTTGGAAGATTTATAAATGGGTATGACTATTTTGCTTCTGGATTTGTTTCTAGATTTAAAAGTCTTGGTAGGTAACATAGCATTTAAAAAAAAAACATGGTAATAATAAAAACTCTCTGACATCTTTATTTTTTTAAATGATCTTTTCATACCAGAGATTTCTTTTGCAAAACACCTATTTCTCTCTCTCTCCTATTATGTAGTCATATTTATCTGCAAGGTACAAATGAAGTGTGATTTTTTCAAAAAGTTAGACAGATTTTAAAAAGCTAGACAGCATGTTATTGACAACCGAATTCTATCAGAAAAAAAAGTCCTAGCGGATATGGGACATGTGTTCTGAGTATTTCATTACTAAGCTCAGTACCTCTGATAACATCTCTAGGAGATACTCTGAGGACATTAGTGGATGGCTATAAGATTTGTAGGTGTCTTATTGACATCTATCTTCCTAATTAGTCCTCATGACAACTCTGAGGTAAGTATCATTATTATTCCAGTTTTACAGATTAGGAAAGAGGACCAGAGACTTTCAGTAGCTCAGTCTCACTCATGTGGTGACAAAGTATTCTAAAAATTCAACTCTTTAAAGAATGTAGCCTGTGAATCCATTTATCTTGGTTCAAGTAAGTTGCATGTCACAATAAACTAGAAAATGAATGAGCAAGTGATGGGGTCCATACCAAAACGCCCACAGGCTGCAGAATCCCCATACCTCTTAGGACCCCTCAATCTAACTTGTGGATTGAGAGAGAGTACTCAGGTAAATCCCTACATTAAATACTAATCATGAGCATTTTTCTCTCTGTTATAGTAAGAATAAATAGGAGTTCAGTGTTTTCTTCCCATACCTCAGTAGGTTGTCCTGTTGACCCTTGGGATGTGCACACCCCACTTTAGGGGCTGGTGACTCAGCAGGTCCCTGGGACATTGTGAGTAGTCAACAATTGTCAGCATCCCTGTTACCTTTTCAATGCACCTAAACCTTTACCCTAAGAAGTGTTCTTAATCTGTCGGAGGTGGTTTCGCAACCCAAGGATCTCATAAAAGCAATGCACTCACCCTCCAGGCAAACCTCATGTACATATACACCTGAAACTTTGCACGAACCCTTCAGAAGATCTACACCTGACCCTGAGAGGGCCTTACTTAGATCTAGCAAACTTACTGAAACACACGAAGGATTCGACCACTTGAGAGGATTACTATTACTAGATATTACATACCTTGCAGGTGACTCGCTCATTTAAAGCCCCTCCTCCCCCATTTTCCATTTAGATGGACCCTCAAACCTAAAAGAAAGGGATTTCCGTTGTCTCTTACATTCCTTTCTATGCGTGTACTGAAACAGACAGACAGACGTCATTGTCACTTGGGATTCACTGGAGAGCACCATTAACACAGTGAAGTTTTACCTTGAATCTCAGCTGTTTGAGGCAGTGTCTCCAAGTTTTCCTAGTCCAAGAGAGACCAAATAACCAGGTTCTGCTTAATTAACTTAAGTGCAAAGTCTAAATTTACTTTTTACAAACTTGGTTCAGAAGCACCTCTCTGAAGGTCTACCTACTGGGAGATTAAAGTTCTATCCTGTGAGGAATTTCATCCAGAGATATATGCGTTTTTTTAATTTTTCAATTTGACAGATTTTCAAACACTATTTAAATAAACACATAGTAAGAATTTTAAACAGAAAGTTAAAGTTCCAGAGGCTGCCCCAAAAAATGACATCTGAAAAAAATTTTAAATCCTAAAGCCCTTTTCCTTCACCTTTGCCTCACCCTTCTCTTTAGAATGACTTCCTACTCCACTAGCACTCCCCCAAACTAAGGGATCAGTACGATGATTAGGCTTAACATTGAGTATATGTGTGCATATGTATGCACACGTACACACTGCAGAAAATGACATTACTTTTTTTAACTCTGTAAATTTGTAAAATTCCCCTTGTATTCTTGTCTTGCTTCTCTATAATGGCCCCTGACCTTTCTACTTCTTACACAGAATGCCAGTTAGAGGTCATCCGAAGTCTCCCTAAAGAAGAAGAAAAACTAATGATTATTTTCCAATACAACTCAGCACCCAATTTCAATGCGTATTGTGTATTTTTTAATGGAGGGGCACATGAGTCGTCCTCTATCAATATACATGTGTAAGAGAGTTAATAATCTGGTTTTTAATAATCTGGCTTTCCTCTTTCCATTTCCAAACAGGACTTTTATCAAGCAATCAGACAAGCTTTTTCCTGGGAGTAAATGATAACATTTATTGGAATGTAAAGGTAAAGATCTAGGTAATATTCAGTTTTTGAAATTCAAAGTAAGTCAGACTCAAGCCTTATAAGTCAGGCTGTTGTCTCGAGAGCAGATTTTCTAATTTCCCTCATCTTCCCATGTCAGGTGAGCCGACCCCATAGTAGTAATAAAATATGACATAAGAAAAGTCAAAGTAAAAGCCCATCTTCTTTTCTAGCTCAGGGCATTATAGGAAGGGAGAGAGAGAGAAAGAGGGGATGGAAGGAGGACCCAACTTCCTCAACCTGAATATATTTCCTGCATTCACGTGAACCGTAGTGTGAGCTAAACTTCCAGCCCTGCCTGTTGTAGGATGCGGGGTCACTCCCGCTGGCTGTGGAACGCATGTGCCAATGCCTCTCGAGTTAGAGCTACAAGAATTCAGAAACACTCTTCGGCAGCTATAGTAACTACTGATTTTGGAGATATATTACAGATTTAGAGACAGTAAAACTAAGATTCCTATTAATTTCATTGACAGATGCAGACTATATTTTAATTTTGATTCTATTTAGAAATATTGGCTCACTGAGGTATCTCTTGGTGGATACTGAAAGTCTTGAGTTTAAGTTCTACTTATGTTTTATCGAGTCACTTTGAAAACTAGAGTATTGTATTTGTGCAATGAGTCTATAATATCACTGGACCCCTTCCCTCTCACACAGATATTTCAGAAATACCTGATATCACACATGAGAGCACCATGAAAGGAACAGGACAGAGTGAGGTTAAACCCCATTGTAAAAGGCAAGAAGCTAAAGAGAGTCAAGAACAGGAGTCAATGGACCGCCATAGAGTCTTGTCCCCATGCCTTCTGTCACCGTCACTATTAAAATTCTCAAGCCCTTAATGTTTTAGCATTAATTATTCATTAGAATTAGACATAGCCATGAAGTTGTCTTAATGAGCTTTAATGGCAAATAGCCAAAACATCAGGCCTCTTCCCTTGCATGTTACCTGAGGGGATTCTCTCCAGATCCTTCGAGTCCTCATCTGTAATAAAAATACTGTTAACCCTTAATATCCGTGCTGAGCCTGGTCAGTGCCCTGTGGATACCATAAATGTTTCCCAAAGGGCTCAGGTGGGGAAGAGTAGAGACGCATAAGAAACCGGAGAGAAATGAGAAAGAAAGAATTAGGCTGGCAAAGACTGATGGCTCTTCAGTCATACTAGGAACTGCTTCCATATGTTCACCTTTGTGGAAGCACATCATAAAATTAAAACCTGTGTATCCAACCCTAGAAACATGGAGAGTTTAATTAGGGACTTTTTTCCTAAACTTTCAAAGATCAGAACTCCCCTTGTGAAACATATCTTATTGTTTGTCACACATACAGCTCAGTACAATTTTTTTAGAAACACATTTGCAAATAGAGGACACAGTCTGTAAATACTTGTGAAATAAATGAAGTTAAGGAACAAAAAATAGAGGTGCCTTTTGTGGGGAGCTATAGAATCCCATCAGCAATGAACATGTGACCCACTCCTTACTACCCCATTGCCACCCCTCCGTATCCCAGCTCTCAGCTGTCATGGGAAACATGCTTGTGCTTGCTTGATCCTTTCTTCGTCTCAGTCCCTTCCTCGGAAAAACGTAGGAGGTGGCAAACGTCAACTTCTGCAGGCCTGTCAGGACTCTTGAGTACGTTTCCTATAAAGCATTATTTAGCCTCCAAAAGTTTAAATGAGTCTGAATGCCTCTCCAACGACTCAGATTACTTTCTGAAAATGACTTGGGCACTGGGAGAACTCTGTATGGTTGATTATATTTGGCCAGATTGAGTAGTAGGGAAAGCTTAGCAGAAACAGATATGGGAAATGGAAGGTCTGGAAGCTCTCTTTCTATCTTGATTTGCCTGTCGCACTGGCAGAGAGTAAGTAACCAGAAGTTGCTGCTACAACTTTGTGCGCAGACATAAGAGACATAGCAATTTTAAAATGACCCCTGCTTTCCCAGGGCCAGCAGAGCAGGCACAAACAGAGCGGTGAGGACTGGGCAGGGTGCTGCAGAGATAGACGCTCTTCCAGTTGCCAGATGTCTGGCTATATAACTTTTTGGCACTTTATGCACATAGAGGCAGATCTATGGATTGGATCTATAAACATTGCAGTTACCATCTGACAACTGTTCAGTGGCCTCCGTCCAGTTTCTAGTGGACAGGTGTTCGAATTACAAAAAAATCCACCCTCACAATTGGAGCTACTAATTGATATGCTTGTTGGAAGGCCCAGAATCAAGGCCAAGAATTGAACGGGTATGAAGGCAGAAATGTTCCCCCTTCCTGGTGGTCCCTCCCGTCTAAATTGGAGGCATTTGGGGAGAGTTTTGCCTGGCTGCTGTGTCGGTCTGTGATTAGATGGCATCGGTTCCCCCTGCTTTGGATATGTGGCATTTCCCAAGCCCTTAATTAACTTTTAAAAATATTCAAGATTACAGAGCTCCTTTTTTTCTACCCACTACAGCTTTTACAGTTTTCATGGTGGCTTGACTTATTGGCACACTTGACAACGATACACAATTTAGGTTTGTTTGCAACTCAGAAGAGAGACTTAATGAATTATTGTTGATGTTTCTCTACGAACATTGGCACAGAGCACAACTCTAGTTATGAAGACTCCCAGATTCTGGGCGTCCCTGAGGACGTTCATGCCCCCTCATGCCACCAGAGACAGAACACTGGGCCTATGGTTCTAAGCGGGGTCACAGGAAAATGCATGACTATGCCATACATTTAATGGTATAGGAACACATCTGCATTTCTAAAACTCTGTATTTGCCCTTATAGGAGCTTCTGAGTAACATGGAGGATTGTTTATTTCCTCCTGTAATCTGTGCCGCCTTTACCCATGAAGCTTTGAGAACAAAAAGACCTCACCATTCTTTGAAATAAAAGGCCTTAGAAGAACAAGTCCTATTTTTACTTATTTCATTAAAGTTCTTCCTTCACAAGTTCCTAATTCAGTGTGCCTCAGAGTCACAGTCAATAATGTATCTAATGCTGATAATAGCGTTGGCATAAGAACAATTTTCACATTGGTAGGGTTCCTATTAGATCCAACTATGTCGAAGGTGATATTAATAATGGCAAATGAGGGAGAAAGCTTTCCCTGCTCACTCCTTTTTTTTTTTTCAGTAAGAGATAAGCTGTTTTGGTAGCGAAGTTTGCGTGAAGAAGGGCTGTGATGAGTACGAGACCTTGGAAATGGGATTACATGTAAAGTTAAATGTAAAAGTCCACTAAAACTGAGAAATTTGTCATCCGCTTGGATAAATGCAATGTTTGAGGAGTAATTTTTTTTAGAAATAATAATTTAACTTACAATCGCAATATTTGCCATAAAAACAAATTGCAT
The DNA here is from genome assembly GCA_004026765.1 of Micronycteris hirsuta. Taxonomy (NCBI): domain Eukaryota; kingdom Metazoa; phylum Chordata; class Mammalia; order Chiroptera; family Phyllostomidae; genus Micronycteris; species Micronycteris hirsuta. Next base: position 26,372 of record PVJI01006075.1, on the reverse strand, counting down.
GGAGAACTATGTCTCTGCGACGTGGAAACATTCCTAAGTGCCTGAGTGACTACTGATGTGTCTTTCGGTACGGTAGTGAATAAACTGACCAGTAATTCTGCTAAACTACCAATCCGAATGCATTTTATACTTTACTGAATTTGATGGATAGTACAATTGATTTTGACCAGTGACCCCACTGGAAGCTATTAGTCGGGAGCGGAGGATGAGCCCAAAGCTCAGGTCTTGGGCTGAAGCCCTTGTTTATCTCATTCCCCTTTCCTTGCTGATCGCAGGCGCTGAAGGCTGGAGAAGTCGGAGGTGTGAGGTCCTGAGCCCTTGGCACTGTGGCTCCCAGGCCCCGTGTCACTGAGGCAGATGTTTAGCAGAATGTGTTACTATATATGTATATATGCTGAGCAGAATGTGCTAATATATTTGTATATATGTATACTGTGTATATGTACACATGTAAATAGTATACATGCATAAATGTATATTTTATATATGTATTAGGATGATCTTATCAGGAAAAACTATTTACAGACCAGATTTTTTTTAAAAATTCAAGATGAAATAGCTTTATTGAGTGCAGGGGAAATGTCTCTTTATGATTCCTTTTTAAATAGAAAATATCAAAATACACAAGTTGAACAGTAATATGGTGAGCCTCCCAGGTACTTACTCCTCACCCAAGTTCTACCTTTCTCAACTCCTGCCCGGTTTTATCTGCAGCCCAGCACGACTCTTGCCCTCCCAGGTCATGTGAAACAGTGTCAGACACCATTGCATTTCATTTAAACATATTTAGGGGGAAGGGTTTTTAGGAACATGTATAAAGGACACATGGACAAAACCAAAGGCGGGTAGGATCAAGGGTGGGAGATGGGGATGGCTGGGATGGGGGGAAGAAGAGGGGGGAATGCAGACAACTGTACTTGAACAACAATTAAAAAGTGTGGAAAAATTATTTAAAAATAAAAAAGTAAAAATATTTCAGTATGTACCTTTGAAGAAATGGACTCATAAAAAAAAAAAAACCCTACAAAACCATGATCATGCTTCTAAAAATTCACAAAGAGCTTTTCATATTGCCTAATCTGCAGTCAGTGGTCACATTTCTTTTCACCAAGACCCAAATGTGGCTCACACATTGTACTTGTATGATCTGTCCCTTTTAATCTACAGGTTCTTGTTCCATCTTTCCTTTTTCCTTCTGAAGCAGTTTTCGTTGCCGTTGAGGAAGAAATGGGGTTTTGCCCATAGACTTTTCTACAGTTTGGATATTACTAGTGTTGCTTGAGGGGTATTTCCTGCAAACTGGGAGCTGGGTCTGAGGCTTGAGCAGATCCCAGGTTGACTTACCGGGCAACGCAGCTCTGTGGGTGGTGGTAGGTACCTCCGCTGGGAAGAAGAGAGTGTCTGGTTGTCTCTCTTCGTGATCAGTGTGACTTTCTGTGTCACTCATTTCCTCTTCATTTAGTTGATACAAGACTTCTGTAATGAGGAACTTCCCCTCACCAACTACTGGGTTATGAAGAAGCATAGCTTGTACTCACAAGCCAGCATTCATGCTTGATTCTTTACTGTATTTCCCAGTTTTCAAAACAAATGTCCACTTCCCTGGCATCCTCCAAAGGTGACCCATGAGGTTTTTCTAATCATCATTATGTAATCATGGGTTTAAACCTATCCGACTTGTTTCTAGCTATTTTTTTTTTTATCATCTTTACTGCTGATCAAATTGTCCCACATTTGGTCAGTGATCTCTTCAGATGGGATCCTGAGCGCCCCTGGCACATGCCTGTGGTCTTTGATAGTTGCCTTTGATAATTCCAATATCATATTATACATCCCCGGCCCAGACTCGGGATCAACCACGTCTCCTGAGAGTCCTGGTTCCTCTTGGGGTTATAATGTTTTTAGAGACTGAGATTTTAGGCATTAGAGAATTCTCTTTGCTCCTGGGTTCATAATTTTTGCTTTCTGTTCTTTCAGTGAACAGAGTTGGGTGTATATTGTTTTCTATATTTCATATATTCTGTTATTAAATATATATATACCTTCTATAACAGGAAATATAATAGAAAATTCAAAACATATAAGCAGAGAGAATAAAATAATGAATGTCTCATGTTTTCTTTCCCCCAGCTTCAACAAGTATCAACACACACACAATACATACACATATATGTACATGCACAAATACATATAGATACGAAAGTATATATATAACTCACACTCATTCAAATTAATATGAGAATTCAATGTTGGTTTTTACTTCACCTGAAAATCACAGTGGTCAGTGATTCTTAAATACTTAGAATAATAAAAACAACATTATCACTAATACTGTTTTTTCTTTTTTGGCAGTTCTTTTGTCTTTTGGGTATACCTTAATCAAGATGTACAACCAAACATTTTTACATTACCCGGATACTCTCTAGGTTTACACCACCAACTGGATATAAATTTAGGTTCATTTGTTTCATTTTTCCTTTCACTTTTTATGATTCATTTCTTTCACGTTTAACTTTGTGGCATAAAATATTTCCATGATTTCCAAAATGAAGTCTACACGATATATTCTAAAAGTTCTATCTACTATCGGTAGCCCTTCCATGCCATTCAGTTCCTCTTCATAGATAACTAGTTTATTTTATAATCTATATAACTACTTTATTTTATAATTTATGTTATTTGTTTTAAAGAGGAAATATACCATACTTGCATATATACATGCATTCATATCTCTCTTTCAAACTATACTTTCCTTTATCCTGTGTTTTTCACTCAACATTATATCGGGGAGGTAATTTGATCATTGGAAGTGGATGTATTTCCATTCTTTTTACAACTACATGATACTTCATTGTGTCAATGTTCCCTAGTTTATTCCACTAGTCCCTTATTAGTTGCACTTGAGATTCTTCCAGATTTGCTCTTACTAACAATACTGCAATTACTGTCTCGTGACCGTGTCTCAGCGTTTTGCCAACACGGCCCTGAGATGGATCCCTGGAAGTAGCACTGCTGAGTCAAAGGGCAAGTGCATGAGGAAGTTTGCTAGATATTTCCAAGCTCCCCTCCGCAGGGGTTGGGCCATTTTTTATTCTTTCCAGCAACCTGTGAGCCTGCTTGTTTCCCACAGTGTCGCCTACAGACTTAGCCATCCAACTGTCGAGTCTTTGCCTAATAGAGGAGAGACAGCTGGTTGGAGTAGTTTTATTTTACATTTATTTTATCGTTAAGAAAACTGAGTCTACTTTCTGATGTCAAAGAGCCACTTGCATTTCTTTTTCCGTGTGCTATTTGTTCATACCGCTAGTCCACTTCACAGTTGCTGCCTTTTGGTGCTCTATTTTTAGAAGCTCTTTGTATATTAGTGATATGGGTAAAAATAATATTTTATCTGTAAATAAGTGCAAAATGCTTTCCTAATGTCGTTTGCCTTCTCCCCCCCGCAAACTGTGTGTATGGATCTTGAGTAAATGTTTTCTTTTATTTTATATAACCCATATACTATTTTTTTGCCTTATTGATTCTGGATTATGAGTCTTAGAAAGGTTTTCTTCACTTTCTAGTACTCAAAGAGTTCACTTGTTTTTCTTTTCATGCTCTGTGATTTGATTAAGTGACATTAAAATCTCTATTCATTTGGAATGTACCCTGGCATATGTTGCGAGAAATGGATCTAATTTAATCTTTTCTATATGGCCATCTAGTTATCCCATTATTGTTTCTTAAATAGTCTATCTTTCCCCCTCTGATTTGAAATGCTACATTAATGTACTATATTATATATACTTACCATATTTATTTACTGTAAATTTTACACCTGGGTGGATCTGCATCCAGATTTTTCTGTCCTGTCCCATTGCCATTGCTGATATTGAAATGTTTTAATTATGAAGGCCTTATTTTATAGTAATATCTGGTACGCCCGGCTTCCTCCTCATTGCTCTTCTTCCTCATGGTATTCCTGGTTACTCTCATTTATTTGTTGTTCTTCCAAATGGTCTCTGTAAGCAACTTGTCTATACTCAAGGGAAAAAAACACTGATAACAGTCTTGTTGTTAGTGATACAAAATTATTTGTGAGAGAAAACTTACAATTTTATCATGTTGAATTTTTGTCTTCAAGTGTATGGTATGCCTTTTCACTTATTCAAGTTTTTCCCTTTTAGAAATGTCATATAATTTTTATGATATAGATCTTGGACATTTCTTGATAACCTTACACATAAGGTTTTTCATTTCAATTTTTGCCATTGTGAGTGGGGTCTTGTCTTTTATTATATGTTTTTTGTTTGTATTACATACAGGCTATTGACTTCTATGTTAATTTTCTAACCTGCTAAGTCTATTATTTTATAACCTAAGTCCTCTTATTGCTTGTAGCAGTGTTTCATGGATTCTTTTCCAGTTTTGTTATAATAAATGATCTTCTTATTATAACTAAGATAATTTTTTAATTCTAATTGCCTTCTCTTGTTTAAATACATTGACTAATACCTGCAACACAATGCTAAATAGTGGAGTGCATTGTTGCCTCTCTCTCTCTCCCCATGTCTGTCCCTATCTGTCTGTTTGTCCTCCATTATTTTGTAATTTGGGTATTTATATTTAAATAGCTAATCCATTAGGAATTTATCTTGGCATATGATGGCTTATCTTTTTCTGAAAAGCTATCCAATTTTCCCAATATGGCAGGTTTTTAAATCATTTTGCCATGTTAATGAAGCGAGAGAGGCATAGTTACTCTAAGATCAGGTGTGTTTTCGTACGGCCCTGTTAGCACAGGGAGCCAGGAGGGGAAGTTGGAGCTTCCCCTCTGCCCTCTTCCCGTCTGCTCCAGCGTTCCTGCTCAGAGCGCCCTGGTTGCGACGTACACGTTGGGGTTTACTTCTTCCATGTCCATCCTAAGTTCTCATTCTTCTCTTTTATCGCCCACCATGTGTTGTTGCTGGGCCCAGACCAGAAATATGCCTCCTTTGACCTCAAATGAGACATCCCTGGCACTGCCACTGTCCCCCTTATTGATTAAGTGCTTATATCGCTAATGTCTCGCTCAGTCCCCTGTTCCCACGTCCTTCCTCTCTTCACGCTTATAATTATTTTATTCCCACCTGCAGGCTCAGTAGCTTTATAACTTGCCTTAATCCTGTTTTTAGAAAGATATGGTGTATAAATTATAAACAGAAAAAATGTAAATATAAAATGAAAATCTTCATTTTTAATTATGGGGAGATACAGTTTTATAATAAATGAATTTCTAGGCCAAAGGAAAAGTATCTATTTTTTGTACTTGAATACCAAAGAACTTTCTAATAATATTTCAAGTATATTAATATTTAAACAAATCACCCAAAGCTTCTTGTTAAAGTACAGAATACTGTTGTTGTGAGTGTCATTCACAGTTTTGTAATATGCTGAATTTCTGTAATAGGTTATGAGCTATAGGAGAATTTAAATTTCATGCTAAGGCTAACAAATGTTTTTCAGGTTAATACAGTGACTCTGTTACTTCGGAAACTGGACCTGAGGCCGACGAGGGCATTCCTGAAGGCAGTCGGGCACCCAAATTATCCTGCTCATCTTTGCAGGAGCTACTTGTGTTCACTGCCTCTCCCTTGCCCAGGGAGACCGCCTGACTCCTCAGGCTTTCTCCCAGGAGCTCTGTGGAGCTGTTTTGTGATGCTGACAGCTATGATCAGGGCAAAGGCCTGGGAGCTGAGGACCCCATGTTAGAATCCTGGATTAATTTTGCATGTAGGAATAACCATATTTCCTGCAGCTGTTGGAAGTGTGCATGGTTTCCTGTTGAAAAGCTTCGAATATCATGAGTGACTTACAGTGGGCATTTAGTAAGTGTTAACTCTACTGTCCATTTGGTTCCCAACTTTCCAACCTGCCCTATTCCCTAGCTTTTCTGTAAATTCAACAGGAGACACTGCCAGCTCCACACCCCTCCCCCAGCCTCCAAACACAAAGGAGAAAACCTAACTCCTTGAGAGGCCTTTGACAGTTGTCAATCAAGTGCCGCTCACTTGACATTGCTCACGTGGATCTGTGAACCAGTTGCCAGAGTAATTTCGTGCTGTACCATCTGAGAGGCTGAGCAACAGAGAGCTGGAAAGACCTTGGAGATCATACAGTGTAACCCTCTCATTTTTCACACGAGGCCCAGAGAGGCCATATGGATGGCCCAAGGTCACAGAGTTAATTATGGCAGACAGGGGCTGCTTTCCAGGTTTCTGCCTTCCTGGTGCAGTGCTATTCCACTACACAACACGGTCGTTTTCTCCTGATTTAGCAGTTCTCCCTCTGGGTAAGAGAAGCCTGGAAGCAAATGTCTAAATGTGGTACATTATCTAAAATTAAATTTGCACAATCACAGTCCATTCAATTCAAGAAGCTCTGAACTTTAATTCATTGGAGTCATACTTTTGCAGACAGAATTTTAGCCAAAGTGAATTCTAAATTCAAAGGACAAGCTAGACATGTAAGTGTGGCTTAGGATCTCCCTTTCTAAAAAGAATCCAGTGAAACAAACACCACTCTGATGGCCAGCCAGCCAAATCTGGTTTGGTGTATCTGTTTCTTCTGTGGAAGGTCTGGTGTCATTACCACTGTCATTAGCCTGACGAACCTGGGCCCACCACGGATGGTGGGGTTTTGTCATTCTTTGATGATAGAGTTTAAGTCTATAGTAGCCATTCACAACATTTGCAAATTAACCATGGACCCTCCCAACTTTATACTGCCTTTTTCAGGAGTAAAGATTGTTAGGTTCCAGTATTTGAGAATACTTTGAGGGGTGGTGAACACACAATACAATGTACAGATGATGTATTATAAAATTGTACACCTGAAACCTATATAGTTTTATTAACCAATGTCACTCCAATAAATTCAATTTAAAGATTCTAATAAAAAATATAATATGGAAAGTTGACTGGATACAAGATAAATATAACAAACATAAACTCCTTTCTTCCCACTCTAGCAATAGCGTCTCAAATTAAAAATTGGAAAAATATTCAATTTACAGTTATAGAATTGTAAAGTCTTAGGACATAATAATTGTAGTCACCATAATGCCATACACTATTGTGAGCACTTTGTATTAATTCAATCAATTCTTACAATACCCTCTTGAGATAGGCTTTTTAAAAGAGAAAAAAGAATACTTTGATGCTTTTCTATGACATTTACAAAGAAGTTAGTACACAATGCTTATTTTTTATCTTTATATATTTTTTCTTGTGTACTTTAACTGATTTTAATTTTGAAATATTTCTTTTCATAATTTCATATCAGGATCTTTTGAGGGGGTTCTCCAAAGCACTATAATGTTATATGTAGTGTTTTAATTTGGGGATAAATAATTTAAATTATTTTAATAAACCAACAAGTCCCTTGTGATATCTTTAATCCAGATGAAATGGGCAAAAGTATATACTTCCAACAATTACCTTAAAATGTGACTTGAATCTGAAAAACCCAATCCCCTACCAATTTTTATTAAAATCCGTGGGCTACATTTTCCAAAGTATGTAGATTATACTTTGAAAAAAATTTAAATCAACATTTTATTACATTTTTAAGATTAAAAATGGTAGGAAGAAAAAAAAAATCAGTAAGGAAAAATACATTTTTTGAAGATTAGTTTCAATATGCATCCAGAGAACTGCGTCTGTTTACTTAACCTAAAAGGAACTCTTCATGGAGAGCACGGGTTTTTCCACACGTCCGTAAGTATCTTGCAGCGCACATAGTAAGCACTAAAAAGGTAGCCCAGATCTGGATTGAACTTCAATTTTGTTTGATTAAGCAGGAATATTGACCAATTGTAATAAAATGAACCCCATGCAGATTCAAGTAAGTCGCTCTAACTGGTAACTTCACACTGGTGTAACTGAACAATAATTCATTTTAGAGAGTACGGTCACAGTTTGACAACTTCATGGAAGAATGCTCAGAGCAGAGCTTTCGAGTGTTTAAAAAATGATGAACCAAATTCCCCTTCCCTGCTTTCTAACATGCTGGGAACATTCTTGTGAGTGAGCCCTGACTCTGTCCAAGGAAGCAAGACCACGGTCACAAAGAAAACAGGAATCAGAATTGATGTAACATGCACACTTATTTTGTAGAATTCCCCATTGTCTCTAGCATATAGTTCAAATATCTCATTTATCTCTCTGACACTGTCCTAGGTAGAACTGATAATTCACTTGATCTAATCAGCATCAATTCAACGGCATTGACAAGGTATTCACAGGAAGATATGAAGGTGTAAGGAAGGCTGAGAAATTTAAGAGAGTAAAGAGCTGTGGGTGAAGACAGTGTGAGTAAGGTACTTACCTGGAGAGATGTAGAAAACCAGAACATGCATTCTCGGCACAAAGAAAATCACGGAAAAAAAGAGAATGGATCTCTAAAGCCAGTAAACATAGAGCTGCTCCGCCCATTCTCCCAGAGGTTGAGTAGGGCCGGTTGTGGATTGCAACTCTCCATGAGACGGTGGGTAGGATATGAGAACCGGAGAGGAGTACCATTGGTCCCATGCAGTTTTGAGAAATGGCTCATCTGCTATTTTTGTCACTCTTGCTTCTAATGTAGCAACTGGTGGCTCGCAGCAGTGTTTCTGAAAGGGCGGTTCATGAATCACCAGCCTCAGAAACACCTGAAGCAGTCGTTAAACAGGAGGATGCCTGGGTCCCACTCCAGACCAGAATCAGAATCTCAAATGGGCCACAGAATCTGCACTTTAATCATATTTTCCAAATATACATTATGACTTTGCCTCCTTACAGTATCTACTAAGACTTATAGAGCAATTCTATTTTAGAAATCAGGTTTGTATATATCATCTCATTTTATCCTCACAATAATCCTGTGGGAAATTTTTATCTCAATTTGACAAATGAATAAATGAAAACTCAAAATTTTAAAGTAATTTTTCCAACAGCCCACATGCAAGTTGTAGCTCTGGGGCTTGAAACTGGGTCTGTGAATTTCAAATTCAAAGTTATTTCTATCAGAGTGTGCTCACCCCCTCCATCTGCTTATCTTGAGATTACGTCAAGTGTTCCCGGGGTGAGTGTGTGTGTCTTTGTCCAGGCCTTGGGGTTGGAGCTTACCATAATGCAGATAGAGGGTACAGGAGAAAATAAACAGCCTTGGGAGCACAGGTCTTGGAAGTTCAAACCTATAAACCTTAAAATGATGGGAAATATTACTCCCATGAGGCTTACGGTGGTTCTTTGTTCCATCAAAGCAAATTACCCAGTGATATCAGAAATTGATGCAAATTCAGGCCGGTCATCTGTCAGCCCTTCAGAGACTCAAGAACATGAACTATCTGTTACTTTTATTCATCCTCTTGCTCTTTTGTTTCTGTTGTCCTCCTCCGGGCCACTTTGTGGTTTATTTATACATTCATCCCTCTCAGTGTTAAGAGAGCGGTGAGAAAGGAAATAAAACTGAATGAATATTGGTGCCTGTTAGCAGCCTGGTGAAAAAACATTTGCAGCTATCACTCTTTATCGGGTTTTGGAATTATTTGTGTGTTTCAATTATCCATGTTGTCTACCTCTCCTATTATCCCAACATCATGGCATTGACATAGCCTCTTGGTGAGTGTATTGCTGCTTGTTCAGTGCCATTGGCTGTGGCAATTCATGACTGTGTTAGACAAACACACATGACTGATCTCTGACTAACTCTCGGGTACTCAAGGGTTAATGATCCAACGTGTTTGACAAGAGATTTCTCTCTTCCGCATCTCCCTCCTGTTCTCTAGCTTTAGGTCATTTGGTTGCTTAGTAGCATCTCCACCAGAGAATATTTAAGTTAAATTAAACTCAAACTAATCTTTTTTTTACTATGGGAGTGGCTTTTGATGTCAGCTATAACTAGAGAAGGAAGTAAAAAAAAAATTTTTCCTGTTTTTTTAAATTTAAATTTCCAATCTCACCCCTTCCTCCATTAACACAGAAATATTAAGTTAGCTGTAGCTCTCTTGTGAAAATATAGTATTCAAGTCTTGTCATTTTCAAAGAAATCTTTCACTGAGCTTCTAGGTAAATTGGACAAAAATGCTTCAGTTCTTAGAAAAGGTGTACAATATGAATTTTGCTGATAGGCTAAAGGCTTTAGAAAAACAACTATAAATTGTCCAATAACTGTCTAAGCAATTTAGCATGGTGTGAAAGTCAGGAATTAGCACCTCACTTCTTTTCTCTGCCTACCCTCGGTTGGAGGGGCTAATGAACGGTGAAATGGTACAAAGGTAGGCAGTAGCAGGGAAGAGAAAAAAGGGTGGTGATACCCTCCAAACAAATGACAATAGCCAAACATACTTTTCCTTCTGTTTCTCCAGACTCCAGAGAAACTGCTCTTTCTGTCAGTCTAGCCAGGGTTGAGAAGTTGACTAAGGACTGCCTGACTCACTCCATTGCCAATAGACTGGCTTCACCTCAAAGCAATCACAACCTATGACTGTCCCCTATATGTTTTTGGAGGCTAACGTCAAGTTCCCAACCCTTTCTGAGGGACACCTCTGGACTAGAACATCGGCCCCTATTATCATGATGCAGGAACGTAAGATCCCACGTACTTAGCTGGCAGGTAGAAGGAATCCACTTTCCAGAGGGTGGAGGGTGTCCCTTCGTCTCTTTCTGAACATGTTCCCCTCTTTCCATGAGTTAATCTGGAGAGAGTCACAGGAATCATGCTTGCTCTAAGGATCTGGGGAAGTGCTGAGAAAAATGGCAGAAACCAGATCTGGCTAATTTTCAAAGATTTGTATTGAATGAAAAAAAGGCCAGCTGGAATGGAGTACTGGCTACATGGGAGAGTATTTTATTCAGGTCTAGAGGTCAGAAAAGTGTTGCCAAATTAGCAATATTTTAGACTATATCACAATCAAATGGAATTGCAGAATACTTTGAATTTTTGTACATTTTAAATTTCTTGATTTTGTACTCTATACCTATTCAAGACTTCCTACCTTATCGTAAGTAAGAAACTATCATTACTTTCCAAAGGATAAAATTAGTAACACATTAGAAAAATAAAACTCTATCACTGCATGACTTATCATTAATTTCAGATTAGCTTGAGTACACACTTGTCTGAAAGAAAAAATACTTTTTTAAGATGGTAAACTTAATTTTTTTAAGACTTTGAAGGTGAGACCATTGAAATGTGTGCGTGTGTGTGTGTAAAATGAGTTCTGCTTTCATCAATAATGTATCTGCTTTCCCTCATTTTATTAATCTATAAAATGGATTAATAATTGCTGATATAGTTAAGAAGTCCTTGGCAGCCGCATAAACATTGCGATGCTGAAGGTTTGGGGTCTCATGGGTAACTTGAGAGTGAATAATAATCAAAGCATTCAGCCCAGTGTAAGAAAAACAATATTGCGTGGACTTCACACTGCATGATTTTATTAAATCTAGGCTTTATGTCTTCATTGCAAGTAGATTCCCAAAGCTCAGGCAGCAAAATATTATGCTTCTTCTGAAAATAAAGTTAACAATATCGCGCGTGCGTGCGTGCGTGTGTGTGTGTGTGTGTGTGTGTGTGTGTGTGTATGATTTCATTCGCCATTGTTTTGCAGAATTTAGTTGTGGTATATTTAGGGTAGGAGTCTGTTGTCTTTAAGATGTGTTGTCCATCTTCCCCAGGCCCAGGTATTACACCCTAAATAATTAAAATAACAATACACCTGTACTGAGACTCCAGCTGAACTGTCTGAATAGTGGGAATCTGGACGGTCTATGGAGGGGACTGATGGCAGCCAAGGGTAGAATTAACGTTCCTTTCATATACAAGACTGCTAAGTTTAGAGTCATTTTCCTTGTGGTTTTTCCTAAGGATACCAGGAAAAGAAAGTCCACACATCCCTGTCCTGCAGTATTCTTCCGGACACCACGTGAGATCAGATAAAGGATGACAAGGCTGCCTGACCTCTGTGCTTAACTCCTAGCAGTCAAAATTCTGTTCTTGTAACAGGAATTCTTAGTTTACTCTTTGCATCACAGATGCAGGCACATCAGATATTAAACGAGGGAGGATTACCCTCATGCTCTGCTTTGCAGGCTTCCTTTGAAGACCCCAGGGGATAGAAAGGCATTGTGCTGTTTCCTTTGCTTTCCCCCTGGAGGCATCTGGCTGAGTCAGGTGGAGCACATTCCGCAGGCTCCCTTGTAGTCCACGCTTCTCCTGCCCTGGCCTACCCCCTTCTCACTACTCCAGCCTTCCTGGCTTTCCCCAATCATCTTCATCCAGAACCAAACGTTATGTTTGTTTCTGGAATTTCCATCAGCATAAAGAAGAGAAAGAACAGACTCATGTCAGGGAAAACCAGAAAGTCTATGATCACACAGACACACACACACGTGTAGCAGCCCGTGGCCTCCCTCACCGCACATTCTAGCTTTATGCAGCCAATGCTGGGAAAGACCTTCTGCTGGAGAAGTATAATTTATTTAGCCATCCGCTGACATAAATCACATTTACCTCTCCCCAGAAGACATGCAACTTGCTTTTCAAGGATGTCATAAAGAGGAAAAAGAGCTCAGGTAAGAAGTGGCAAAATACTTGCTAGTCTGACAAGTTCCAATTGCCATCCTAACTCTCAAGTAGACACACAAAGTGGAACCCTAGGCCAGTTCATGAATGTTCTCTTCAGAATGTTGCTTGCTTTGTGCCAGTCACCCACGTGGATTCTCAGCCAACCTGTGGAAAGGGTGTAAGCAGCATTTTTTTCTGTGGGTTGCAGGGGACAGTTAGACCCAGTAAGCCAAGATAAGATGGCTGAGGGTCAAGTGTTTCCAGGATAAACTTACCTTGAGACCCATCTGTAGGCTCTCTACTCACGTCTGCAATGTCTGCTCTGATTAGCATCCTCCCTCATTTCTCCCCACCTGTAGGCTTTCCTCCTGCGGCTGCATCCTTCTGGTGACCCATGGTGACCAGGAGCAGTGGGAAGGGAGGCTGTCTGTTCTCTGAAGAGCTCAGCCTCAGTCCCCTTCCCACGAACAGAGCAGCAGGAACACATGGGAGCAGAGGCGGCTCTTGGGAAATAAGATTTTTTCTTTTCTTTCCAAACAGTTTTTTCTTCTTATTGATATGCTTCTATAGTGCAAGAAGTTCTAGGTATGAGTGCCAACCCTCACCATGAAAAATTACATGTTTTTCTCTCCTGGAAACATGGTTTATTTGGATTATTTTTCCCTTTGTAATAATCTTTGCAGAAAAACATACGGGCCCAAGGTTTAAAATAATTAAAAGGTATAAAAGAATATATATTGAAAAGGACCTCGGTCCCAGCTTGCCTTCCCCAAACAACTCTCGTTCTTAATTTTGTTTATCCTTCTTTGTGTCTTTGTGTGCACACATTTATATTTAAGAAATTATATGTATATATAAACTTACGAGACTTGTCTTCAGCCAGGCAGCTGGCATGGCTGCAGAGTTGGGAGCCAGGTTTACAGCCCGGCACTGTGGGCTCTCTGCAGACAGTGGGACAGCCTCATGGACACAGGCACTGGCCTTGCCCGGCGCCCACGCCCTTCTAAGGAGAGTCTGCTTTCCTTGTTCTGGTTACTCTGCCTCTCTTCTTCCTTCTTTCTTTTTCTTTCTCTTCCACTTCCTCTCCTCTTTTCCCTTCCCCTGCTTCTTCTTCCTCCTCCTCCCCTTCCTCCTGTTGTTCTTCTTCTTCCTCTTCCTTTCTCTGTGTGTATGTATGTATATTTAATGAAAAATATGTAACTATATATAATTAGTAACAAAAAATAAACTATATATGTAGTTGTATATATAGTTAGTAACAAAAATTAAATCCTGCATGTACATTATTGCTTTTTTTCACCTAACAAAATAACTTCAAGTTCACCTGATATCGCATTGTATGCGGGAAACGTATTTATACATTTTATGTTGACTGGTAGTAGAGCGTGGGACACGTATTAAAGAAAAATAATTCAGTATACATTTTATAGTAAATCACAAAAAGTTTCATTGTGTAAAACTAAAGTTATCGTAATTTTACTGAACGTTGCCATTTGCGCAAAAAATTAGCAAAAATGGCCCGCGCCACCTGTTAGTGCGCGATAAACTACCTGCATTCAATGTGATATCAACATATCTAGAAATACCACATAAAAGAGACATGTTGTAAAGATTGTTTTTCAAATGAAAAGAATAGGAAGGAAGGAAGGAAAAACTAAGTACCCACTAATTATGGTTGTTGCTATTTGTCAAAGCGGCTTTCTCTGTGAAGCTGCATCTGTCATCTCTCTCTTGTAGGCAGGGAGGGCAGTGGCCATGGGTTCTTCTTTGCCATTTACGTGACATCTAAATTTATGGCTTCCAAACCCTGTGTTGCGTGTCATTTTCTGAATTAAGGACACGTAAGGTCCAGGGCATCTCCAAGCACCTTTTGGTAGGAGAGACGGAAACTGTTCTTCCCACTTGACTAAGACGGCCACTCGCCAGCAGTGTCTTGCTGCCCGGGTTGCCTCTGCAGCCCACGTCCTCGCCTCTCTCTGGGTGAGACAGGTACCACCCGTTCAGATGGGGCAGGGTATGTGCATTGTTTCCCTCCTGCCCTTGGTCCTGGAACTAGACTCTGTCCATTTTTCTCTGTTCTGGCAAAGCCCAATGGGAAACAAGAGCACATCATGAAAGTGTGGCTTGTTCTGATTTCCCTGCCTCTGAGTTTTGTCACAAGGAAAGAGAAGAAAGTACAGCACGCCTTTGTCTTGAAGATGTTCATGAAACCTGTAAAAGGTGACTCACTGGGCCAGCTCTCTGCTCAGCACCCCAACTAGAGGATGCAGCTTTCACACAGGAAATGGGTGCTCACGTCTAGTGCTGCAGCTAAGATTTTCAGGGTTCCAGACACTTCATCGAGGACCTTCCAGTACATCTGATAGGTGACTCTAGGTGGTTCTTGGTCCTGGAGTCACTCTCTCCATCATGTTGAGCCCCTCCTCCCTCTCCCCTTGCCCCAACAGTGTGAAGTCAACCATCAGCCCCCGAAGCTGTTGGCAGGTAGAAGAGGACTGGGGACAGCGATGGCATTGGAGCCCCATCTCCACCATCAGTGAATCTGGACGCATTTAACCTCAGTGCCTCAGTAAACTCACATAAAATTTAGGATAGTCTTATAGAGTTGCTGTGATGGTTAAATGAGGTGATATATAGAGCTGCCTACTGCTTAATAAATACATTCATTAAGTACTCTCAGTCCCTGAGATGGAGGTAAATGTAAAATTATTGTGGTTTAACTAAAGGAAATATTCTAAACATAGCTGCCCTCAGTTGTTTCTGAGACTCCTCCAGTGCTTCTAGAACATCAGGTGCATTCCAGCTCTGGCCTGAGGATGTGAGTGCAGAATAGTGAGTCAGTGCACCAGCTTTAGGATCAGGCAGGGGTGGTGCAGACTCCCCTGTGTTCCACCAGCTGCGGCACCTGGGCGAGTTACTGTTCTTCTGCCTCTGTATCCTCACCCGCAAACAAGGGATGGCAGCGGTTTCTGCTTTGCAGAGATGGTTGAATGAGGTGATGTGTGTGAAACTGACATATAGCGATTAGCATATAACTGCTCAGTAAAATGGTAGGTATCAGCAGCTATTAACTGTCGACTCACAGAATTTCAGAACATGAAGGATTCATAGAGATTACAGTAAACTGTTCCCCTGCATGGGACCCACTCCTTGTTTTGTAGATGGGAAAACAGGTCATAGGAAAGTTAAGAGAGTTGACAGACGTTATAAAGCCAGTTAAATGCAGAATCGGGACTGCAACCCAGGGGTCCTGAGGCCCAGGTCTGGGCCTTTAACTCCCTGTGGTTTTCTTGCCGCATGGCTGGAAGTGGCTGTTCCACCCTGTCAGGAGAACCAGTGCCTCAAAATCGTCTGAAACCTTGGGCAGCCCATAGGTTGCTTGAAAGTTGTAAGACTCAAGGCCAGGTACTGAATTCTGTTTTACATCCCAAGTTTTAGTGGATCTTTTCTTTTTTAAATAAAATCCATTTTATATTATATTGCAAGTCCCTATAAGTCCCTATAAGCCTGTCTCTATCCTCCTCCTTGTCTCAGAAAGCTGATATGCCCACCCTGCCTACTGCCCTTATTTTTTTAAAACTACAGTCTGTAGTGAAAGCCCTTTTCTCTAAAGTGAAATGAAGCAGCTGGCACCTTTAGGGCTCTCATATTATCATTATTATCATTTAACATTTGTAAGTGCTCACAGTATGCTAGACACCATAACATACAGTAGTAAGGAACTTGCCATCTAAATTAGACACAGATAGATCCACATAAAAGAGAAAACTAGAGGCAGGGGGTGAGTGGGAAGTGGATGAGGCAGGGAAAAGTCAGGGTCGCTGCCACAGCACTTCAAACCCTTGCTGAGCCAATGGCTGTGGAAGACTTAGGAAGACATATCCAATTTTCAGCAAAGCGATATAAAATTGCCCCTAAAGGGATTATGTGAAATACCAGGGTTTTGTTGTTTTTTTTTTTTTTTCCATTTCTGCCAGAGAACTTTGAGAAAGCACCTTCTTGTGAACAGAACTGTTCTAAATCTGCTCTCTGCTGCCTCTTTCCGTCGGCTCTCCCCAGTTCCCCCATGGCCCCCGTCCATGCACTTTTGGTTTGAACTCAAAGAGCGGCAGGGAGGCAGGGAATGAAGTGTGGGGCAGCCGGTATGTCTAATTCCATGACAGACATGTGGTGAATCTAAAGGCCACCCCTGGAAGCATCTTTGATCTCTGGAGCCCTCTCTGCCTTCTATTTCCCCTCCACGGGGGTCAGTGCCCTGGGACTCTCCAGTGCCCACCCCACCCCCAGTCTCCTCCCCATAAGTAAGCTTCCCTTTCTGCAAATCCAATTTTGCCCCCAAATAAAATTTGTTCTTTGTAACTCATGCTTGTTCTAAAAAATTGTGACTTTTCCTCCTGTAAATTATTTTTACCATATATATTTATCCCCTAAAACTTGAGAATAGAAAGTGACACTATCTATAGCCACAGGGAAATATTTAATCCTTGCATCAAATAGATCCATAAAAATTGGAGCAGAAACAAAAAGTGAACAGTTTAATGAACTAAGGTGAAAAGTAAATGTTTTAAATGACAGTACCTCTAATAAGCTCTTTGTCATGAAGGCTGTTCGCGCGCTGCCCAGGGAGACCCCCCGCCCGTAGGGAGAAGCCCAGTGAGTCGCCCAGATTTCCTATATTCTCAGCGTTAGTGGACCATTGTTGTCTCCCCTTAACACACAGCAAATAAAAACCAAGTGTCCCCTCCTCACAGGAGCTAAGACACGAAAACAACAAAAATGCATTTGCATCCTTCAAGGAGCTCAAATCAAACCTAGGTTTTTTTTTCTTCATTTGAAAAAAAATTAGTAGTAGTCTCTTCTCAGGGCCACCTGAGTGACAAAAATGACAAATGACGCAGGAGTGCAGAGGCCAGAGGGAAGGGTGTCCTGCTGGCGTCTGCACCCGGCATGCACCTCACACCAGGGAAGTGGGACAAGCACCATGATTAGGCAAGTGGAAGTGCCCTTCTACCTTCATTTTTTCCTCATGCTTTTGCTAGATACACTGTCCTCTCGATTTTCATTTTTTTTTTACTCTAGGACCTAAAATGCTTTAATACTGGGATATTCCTTAAACATTTAAAAAATAAATTAAACTCTAAATTACAAGTCCTTGAAAACTAGGTGTGGACCGCTGCACTAGCTCAGGTCCACCTAGAAGAAGGGACCAAGATGGGCTTAGATGTGCGAATGTGCCCGGGGAGGGAGAGGGAGGGCACGGGTGGAGCTGGCAGACAGCAGTACAGGTCTGGCACCGGTAGAAGGAAGGAGGATTGGGTAGGAAGAGGTTCCAGCTAAACAGGGTTTCAACAAAGGTTCAGCCAGTTTACTGTGAAGTTCTCAAGCCAAAGTTGCTGCAAAAGGAGATTTGGAACGGGCCTGCTAGGGTCCCTGCCACACTCAGCCACGGACTGGGAGCAGCCAGCGAAGATGTGCTCCATGGTGGTGGATCCAGAAGGAGGCCGCTCGGGCCGTCAATCAATCACGCTCCTGTGGAAGGAACTCTGAGATTCCCATTTTGCTCCCTACCACCGCCTTATCTACTTCATTCCAAAGAGACACTCAAAAGAGAGGAGCAAGTGAGGTCTTCACCTGCCTGGCATTTACCACTATTTCATACTAACAGCTTCCATTTATACATGTGCCAGGAACTGAATACGTTTACTTTGTTAAACATCACACAAATCCTATGAGGTCGCCATTATTAACCTATTTTACAAGCAGAACATTGAGTCTTAGGAAGTACGGCCACACAGCCATTGTTGGTGGGGCCAGAATTTAAATCTAACTTCTGGGTCCACAGCCACTACCTACATTACCTCTGAAATCACTTCTTGACTGAAGCAATTCATAATATATTGAATTACTGTCGATTTCTAATTTCTAAAGTTGTGTTATTTGCTCATAATGCGTGACTAGAGACAAGACTTTTCAGAAAGTCATGTAGGACTTTGTTTGCCCACCCAGAAATTTGCTTGGGAGCACACACACCCATCCTCACCATGTCCCTCCATTGTCGGAAGAACCAAAGTAAAATCTTCATCTTTCCGTTGAGGCTCTGGGGTGCAGCAACTCCTCACGGAATGTCCTTCCTGGTTATTTGGAGACGGTTTCTCCAAAGCTCACATATTCTATAATAACTGATATTTTCCAACTATGACCTGGCAGCAAAAACCCAGCTCCCAGGCCCTTAGCATGCTAAGAGATGAAAGCAGCAGGAAAAAAAAAAATCTTGCCAAGCTCCCCAAGGCTTGTATTAATAAATGACTTCGGGTATGCCTACAAATCTATGAGACACATTAAAAACTAATTCTCACAAAAAACTTAAAAGTCCAAACTGATGCTGTTCTAATTTCACAAAAAAGATATTAAAACAATAAGCTTCTAAAAACCAAGTTAGCTTAATTATAAAAGAAAAGTACAATGAAATTTGAATATTAGCACATAGAAATCTGTCATAGCTGATGGAAAGTGGGCTCTGATACTGTGAGGTTTTCTCTTGAAAAGCCTAGAAGGACGCTGTCAAACTTGACAGGCCTAAAACGCACACCCACACACCCTGCCTGCCAGTATTACATTTTCTGCTTTAGAATGGCCTCTTGATGGGTTTTTTTTTCACTCTCTGTCTTTGGAAATTATTGCAAGTGAAAAATAAATAAATATAAAAACAGAAAGCATTTCAGCTTTGATCCCCTGCTAGTTTGTGAGAATAGATTTGGCAAGAAGCGTGGCACCCATCATCACGAAGAAATCCAAGTAACCCGCTTGGTTTTACACACAGCCAACGAAGGACAGGGAGTTCAATGCCATCGCCACCCTTGTCTTAGAGGGTCCCCAGCTTTCTGCTGTTGGGGGAACATTCTCAAATTTAGAAAAAAATATTAATTTCTACAGCAGGCATTATCTTCCATTTGTCATCCTCCAGCCATATCTTCTCAGAAAATAATTTCTTTACGTAGCAATTGTAACGTTAAGCAGAGTCCTTCCCAAGAACTAATGAAAGTGTCCTGGCATAGGCCTGTCCTGTGCACACTGGACATAATAAAGGACAAACACAGGAGTGGCCGCCCTACACTATTTTAGGCGGTGATTTTCCTCATGTAGAGGCCGAAAGAAAAAATACTCATATCATAACAAATATCTTCCATATCTTAGGTTAAATAAAAAGAACTGACCCATTTGTCGTCCTATTTTTCAATTCCGCCTCCCTGTATGACCAGTGAATCCCCACAAAGCATTGCTCAGATAGTTCGGCAGTCATTCAGCACACACGTATTGGCGGCCTGCTTGGGACAGGCCAACCAAAGAGAGAAGCACTAGTTAGTGGGAGTCGCTGCCTTGCTCAAGAGTGTCAGTGTTTCTGAAATTGAGAGCAGGCTGACAGTGACCAGAGGGGAAAGGGGAGGGGACTTCAGGGGAAAGGGTGAAGGGTTTGCAGGAACCGTTATAAAGGACAAGTGGACAGTAACAAGGGGGGGTGGAAACAGGGGCGGGAGGTAGGGAGGGTTGGGGTGGGGGAAAAGGAAGAAAACTGTACTTGAACAACAACTAAAAATAACAACAACAACAACAACAACAACAACAACAAAAAGAGTGTCAGTGTTTATCCAACGGTTGCAGGACAAAGTTCAAACTCTACCTCTGTGTTGAAGTCTTCCCATAATCAACCCCAACCTACCTTGGGAGTGTTTTCTCTCATGACCGGCCTCCTAGACTTGTGCTGTCCAATACTATAGCCACAATTTATGTGAGACCAAAAAGCAATTGAAATGTGGCCGCTCCAAGGAGTCACATGCAGCAAGTGCATCTATACACTGGGCTTTGAAGTCTCAGTAACAAAAGAGAGAGAGAGAAAGAGAGATGTAAAATACATCAGTATTTTTAAATTGATCACACCTTGAAATGTTGGTATTTGGGATATATTAGGTTAAGGAAAAGTAAGTTATAAAATTAATTTCAAGTTTCTATTTTAATGTTGCTACTAGAAAATTTAAAATCACACTCCTGGCTTTGCTTGTGTTTCTATCAGACAATGCTGTCAGACTTGGCGCTTCCCCCCCCAGACTTTTCTCGTTCTGTCTTTTCACCTAATAGAGTCAGCCACCTTTGCAATCTTTACTTATTTAAATCGTGTCCGTTCTTCAAGTCTCTGCTCAAATTGTAAGTCCTCTCAGACAGTAGTGATAACATCCTCTTTTGAAACTTCTTTTACCCTACACATCTCGTATAGCATTTGCCGGCTTGTTTGCACTGTTTGTGTGTACATTGTAACACTATGTGACTCACCTCCCCAACTGTATCGCGGCTCCTAGAGGGGCAGCACCATGTCTGCACCATCATTGCTTCCCACGGTATCTAGCACAATCCCGTGCACAAAGAAGATAGTCAATAAATATCTAAGGAAAGGATAAATGGACTGATGGATAAATGCATTAATAAAACAAATGAATGTATGAATAATGACAGTGTAGAATTAGCAAAAGAATAGACACGTAGATTTATGGAACAGAATGAAGAGACCATAAATAAACCACACAAATACAGTCAACTAAGTTTTTACAAAGGTGCAAAGGCAATTCAAGGGAGAAAGGGTCATCTTTCAACATATGGTCCTGGAACAATTGAATGTCCAATGTAAAAAGAAGGAAAACATGGCCCTGGATGGTGTGGCTCAGTGGATTCAGCACTGGCCTGTGAAGCAAAAGGTTGTCGGTTCGATTCCTACTCAGGACATATGCCTGGGTTGCAGGCCAGGTTCCTGGATGTGGGTGCGTGAAAGGCAACCACACATTGATGTTTCTCTCCCTCTCTTTCTCCCTCCCTTCCTCTCTGTCTATAAATAAATAAATAAGAACCTAGACATTGACCTCATATCTTTCACAAAAACGAACTCAAAATTAATAATAAACATGAGTGGAAAGTGAAAAACTATAAAACTTCTAGAAGAAAAGAGGAAAAAATCTACCTGATTTTAGGTTTGATGATAATTTTAGATATACTATCAAAAGCATAATCCATGAAAGAAAATAATTGCTAAGTTGACCTACTTTAAAAAACAAATTCATACTCTGTGAAAGACACTGTTTTTTGTTTGTTTGTTTGTTTTTAAGATTTTATTTATTTATTTTAGAGAGAGGGGAAGGGAGGGAGACAGAGAGGGAGAGAAACAGCAATGTATGGTTGCCTCTCACATGGCCCTCACGGGGACCCGGCCCGCAACCCAGGCATGTGCCCTGATGGGGAATCGAACCGGGACCCTCTGGTTCCCAGCCCGTGCTCAATCCACTGAGCTACACCAGCCAGGGCCTAAAAGACACTGTTAAGAGAATAAAAAAACAAGTCACGGAATGGGAGAAAATATTTGCAGACCACATATCTCATGAACAGTTATATCTAAAATATACAAAGAACCATTAAACAATACGAAAATAAAAAGCTCAGTGAAATAATGGGCAAGAAATCTAGATGATGCCATCCGAAGGATATACAGAGGGGAAATAAGCATATGAAAAGATGCTCAGTAGGTGAACGCAAATAAAAACAGCAGCGATGTCTTACTCCTCACACAACAATACCTGACAATGATTGAGGATCTAAATGTTCACCAGGTTCACAGCAGCCTGAGATGGAAGCGACCCTATGTCCTTCGACAGAGGAGTGAACACACAAATTGCGGTGCATACATATAATGGAATATCATTCATAGCTTTAAAAAGGAAGGAACTTCTGACACATGCCACATATGGAAGAAACTTGAAGATGTTTTACTAAGTAAAATAGACCATTCCCAGAAGGACAGATGCTGTATCATCCCCTTTATATGAATTCATAGAGACAGAAAGAAGAATGGTGTTTGCCAGGGGCTGGGGGGAGCGGTAAAATGAATTATTGTTTAATAGATGCAGAGTTTCAGTTTTGCAAGATGAAAGTTCTGGAAATGGATATTGGTGATGGTTGCAAAACAATGTGAGTATACTTAATGTCACTGAATTATAAACCTAAAAATGGTAAAATGATAAATATTATGTTATGTATGTTTTATGATTAAAACTTTTTAAAAAGCTGCCTACTGTCTGATTTCATATATGACATTCGGGAAAAGGCAAAATGAAAGCGATGGTTAACAAACCTGTGGTTTCCAGGAGTCCCAACAAAGGGATGTCAGGAGGATTGTATTAGAGGTGTAATGGGTACTTTAGGTATTTAAACTCTTGTGTATAATACTCCAATAGTGGACCCATGGCACAATGCATTTGTCAAAACACATAGAATTTAGCAATAGAATGAGTGAACCTTAATGTATGCACATTTAAAAACATCATGCTGGCCCGGCTGGTGTAGCTCAGTGGATTGAGCGCGGGCTGGGAACCAGAGGGTCCCGGTTCGATTCCCCATCAGGGCACATGCCTGGGTTGCGGGCCAGGTCCCCAGTGAGGGCCATGTGAGAGGCAACCATACATAGCTCTTTCTTCCTCCCTTCCCCTCTCTCTAAAAATAAATAAATAAAATCTTAAAAAAATAAAATGAAGTAACCACACTTAATAATGATTTTATTTATTTAAATAAATAAATAAATAAAAACATCATGCAACAGGGCAGGTGGGTTGTCCCAGAACGGAAGGCAGACCGGGAGAACCTGTGTTGCAGATGTATGGACGGCCTCCCTGAGGTGGCGGGAGAGACGGGGCTGGCCTCAGCCGCTCTGCCGATGGGTGGCGTCTGTGAGACTAAAGGCCAAGGGAGCTGGACAGAAGCACCGTACTCTCGTCGACAAAATCACTTCCCATGAGGAAATCGAAGAATAATTCTGATGCCACTACACGGCATGCAGGAATTGAAGAATGAACTACGTGGCCAGTGAGATACAGGGTTTTACTGCTGGAACATGAATATATGGATAAGCGAGGGGGAAAAGAACGATCCTCTGATAACGTTTTAGAGTTGGAGATACCAGTATGTACTTTGGGTGAGCTTGATATAAACACAGATGGCTACACAAAAATATTAAGTGTTCGTGCACGCGTGCAGGTTAGTGTATGCGCACACTTCTTCACTCTGTCGGGGGAGAGGGCCTAGAAGCAATGATGCTCTGGTAGCAACAAGCACACTTGTGCAGACTTTGGTTTCTAGGAACTTGTTCCAGTAAAAGGAATCACAGTTCCTTGATGTTAGAGCTGAGAGCAAGACATATATGAGACTAGAGGACTGTGTAGGGTCGGAGAGTAAGAATATGCCCAAGGGAGTGAAAATCCACAAAGACAGAAATATGTCAAAGGGACACAGGGACAACTGAAGAAGCCAAAATTGGAACAATTTGAGCAATGAAATACTGGGTTATAGAGTCATATTGGATTATAACCCAAAACCTAAACTAAATATCATGACTTCACACTGATAGAAATAATTGATTGAATAAATAAATAAATAGGTCAGAATAGACAAATTTCCAGTATAGTAGTTCCAAATAATTTATGTAGCTACTTGGCCTTCAAGAAGATGGAACCTAAGTACCCACTCCTTAAATATGAGCTGCATATGGTGACTTCTTTCAAATAATTACAGTATGGAAAAGGAGAAAAATGAGCAACTTTATATGGAGAAACCTGATAAATACTACCTTAGCCGAGTGATCAGAGCTAACATCAACCTGTTAACACGGCTGGTACTCTGGTAATTTTGTGCACCTGCGATATGATGCAGTAAGAATGAAATTTTAACTTTGCGGTCTTCCTCCCCAGAACCCTGAAAGAAAACCAGATAAACTCAACTTGAGGGACACTCTATAAAATATCTGACCAGTAGTCCTCAAAATTCTCAAGGTCATCAAAAACAAGAGAAGTCTGAGAAACTCACAGTCAAGAGGACGTAAGGAGACATGGCAAGTAAATGCAATACGACTTTCTGGATGGTTAGCCTGGAATAGAGGAAGGACATTAGTAAAAGTAAGAAAATCTGAATAAAATATAGACTTTATTTAACAATGATGTATCCATATAAGTTAGTTAATTAAGTGTAAGCTGTTCGTTACAGGGAAAATTGGCCCTGACCAGCGTGGCTCAGTGGGTTGGGCATCGTCTCACAAAGCAAAAGGTCACCGGTTCGATTCCCAGTCAGGGCACGTGCCTGGGTTGCAGGTTTGGTCTCTGGTCCAGGCACATGCAAGAAGTAACCGATCGATGTTTCTCTTCTTCTCTTTCTCCCTCCCTCCCCCCTTTCTAAAAACTAACTAAAATCTTAAAAAATAAAAACAGGAAAAAATAGGGTATAATGTGGCACATAATGGAACTCTCTGTACTACCTTCATAACTTTCCCTTAAATACAAAATTATTTGAAAATTAAATGTCTGTTTATATAAGGAAAATGGATTATGGATGCCTTCTAAGCTCTCTAAGAGACTAGCGAACGTTGAATGTGCAGTGGTATGTGAAACAGTTGCGTCACTGCTCTTTGTTTTGGAAAAGACTGTTCACTAGCAATCACACTTCTGTTCCCAGCTATGAGTCAATCTATCTCTACTTCCATCTCTGCCGTCAAGGAGAATTAAAACCCAATCATCGCCATTTTCTCTTTTTTCAATATTTTCTCTTCCACTCTTCCTCACACCCTGCACACTTTTCCCGTTTTCCTTAACACTCTAATCCTTAGACTTCTCAGAACGATACTTATTACTTGCTCCATTTTGGTAAATGACTACGAGCAATACCTAAAATACCTGGAGAAAATATGTAGTCGAAAACCCACACACAGTGCAAGCCTATCAGCTTCAAGAATGAAGGGCTTCCCAGCATAACCCAGATCTCAAATACCTGAAAAACATCAGTACGATTTTCTTTCACAATATGTCCACTTACCACATTCTTAAGGAAAGACCTGAGTTAAATTTCACAAACTAAAGCTAGAATAAAAGCAAACAGAATCATTTAATGATTGAGAAAACTAGTTATAAATGCACCTTATGGAATATAAAAACATATTACATAAGGAAAGATATAATTGGTTGAATACTTGGGAATAAATAGACCCAGAGAACATTATTAAAACCAGTTACACCTCTAATTTTTACCTGAAGCCAGTTAAGCCAGAGGTTACCTCTGAAATGTCAAACAGCCAACATAAAGGAATTTATTGCAAGAGATGTAAATCCCAATTCCGGCTAATAAAACGAACTTTACAGAGGACTCCTGGACTTTTATAACGATGGAATACAACCCGAGGCAGTATAAATTCATAATCTCTTAGGACAAATAGCCTTTAAAAATTCAACCCAGTATCCAATTCACCATTGAAATGAGTGGAATTTTCTGCAGAAGTCACATGACATAGTCATTGTGTATCATGAAACCTCCCGTCGGCATGATCTCAGGCCCGTCTGTCCATTTTCTCTAGTTTTGCAGGGTTGGTAATAACATCATTGGACACATAAATTCTTGTGTGGTTTGTGCTTCAACTGAGGTAGGCTTTAGATAATAACAAGCTTTTAGAAATCTGTTGTCATGGTCTAGCTGTGTGTATGCTACTTTGCTGTGATACTACACAAAAGGGACCTACCTATAATACTGTAATTGTCATCATCACTGAAAAAAATTTCTTTAAATAAAGGCCTATAAAAATCCAATTAGATTGTGCATGGAGTACCATTAGGTTGATATGCTGCAATAGTAAAAGTCAAGATTAACTTAATCTTTTAAAAAGATTATATTATAGGCAAAGCCACACTGGCATGTGGAGAGCTTGGAGTTAATTCTGTGCCCTGAAAAAAATTGGA